>JAANYP010006320.1:0-80127 GCA_020465985.1 Centrapalus pauciflorus | reverse complement strand
GAAAGTGCCTGGGAGGACTTCTTGATTCATCATCTGATGAAGAAGATTAATTAATGTCTGATGGCCACCCCACTGATGTCCCATCAACAAGCAGTTTCAAACAGGATATGGTATGAAGCTATGAAGTCTTCAGCGCTTAGAGAACTGGACTCCTACAATGATGTATACGGTACAAAATTTTAGGCTTACAGTTCTGAAGAAAAAGTTACAATGTTTGTAATATACTGCTTGTTGATCTCAACGCCTTGCTGCTGAGAAGCATGATGCTTATTATCTGAAATCTCTAAGCTTAAAGCTTATCTTAAAAACTAAATCCAGTTAAACTGGACAGTTTCCATAAGTGGAAAATCTGAGATTGATGCATTTAAAAACACGTCAAACTCCTTTTAATGGAAAGAAAGAGGAGGAAACAGAATCTTAAAGCATGCCAGCTTCAAAAGATAGTTGACTCTTGGTGCCAATCTGCACAAAAAGTCAGCCATTGTATAAGTCAAAGATTCCTGCCCACCAAATCCAAAGCCTATCTCGGAGGCGGATCTTGACACAGCAGCTTCAATTGTTGAGATAAGTAATTTGATAGGAAGATGTATCCACTCTTGTGAACTTCCAAATACATTCATTCAAAATGTGAATGGTAAACTAATCTAACAAACAGGTTTGTCTAGGCCTCCAAAATACTGACAGCTGTGTGAACACAGCTCAAAAGCTGATGTGGAGTTTGTTCTCCCAACAGCCTGCTAAGTGGCTTTGCTAGCTCACACACGCAAAAGAACGGAAAACATGTTCACAACTGAAGTTGGGCTGCTCAACTGTGACAAAACAGGTTCTGAGTCCCAAAGCTGGTGGTAAAAGATGTAATCCTTTTTGATGCTAAACACTTTGAAAAATAAGTTTTCAAACAATGTAGCAGCCTGTTTCAACTAAGGGTAAGTCTCATGTTGAAAACAAAAAACTGCTGTGATTTAAATAAGTTTTCACATCATAGTGGTAAATTGTTTTAAATGAAAATAAGTTTTTCACAACCAAACAAAGTGCGTATGCGCTAGGCAGCTAAATCACCATCCAGTAGGCGGCAAAGGCAAAGCCATTGCTCACACGGTAGACAAAATGGATAGTTTCCAACCTGTGGAAGCCAAACGCAATCAAGCTCCTGTCTTTGACATTTTCCTCCAACAAGAGAAAGAGAGACAGTCAAAGCTGTTGGCTATGTGCACTCTCCACACCAAGCTGTGGATTCAACAAAGAATGCTAAACCTGCTGAAAGACTCAACAAAAACAGCTCAGAATGTGTTTCTGAACGGAGTCTGGTCTCAAACATACTAAAAATTTGAGAAAATGTTACAAATGCTGGGAGAAGACACATCTGGCCAAGGCTGTCCTGAATCTGAGGACATGAGGCTGTTGACTCTGTCCGTTCCTTCACAGCGGTCACAAGCCGTGGTCGGAAATGTCACAGTCCGGGGATTGTATAAAAGTGATACCTTAGATAGGGAATATTAGTGTGGACATCCAAATCCATCAACAAATGTTGATGAAGTAGGAGAATTCACTCTGTGATGACGTCCCATAAAAATGACTAATTAATTCTCAATCACTCTGCAGACAACAAACCTTCCCATGTTTTGTACTTGGACAGTGGCTGGCTCATTGGGCACATGACAGTTGTAACCAGATTGCTGAGTGAACTCGGGCTGCACTCCAAAGGTGCCACAGTCCACCTTGGTGACACGTGCTGCAGGGATCCAGCGGGATTTGGACTCTTTAAACTGTCGTCTTTGGTGCGTTGCGTGTTCGCTACAAGAGGTTTATTCAATAGCTATAGTGGTTGGAGCTGATCTAAAAAACATAACCTTGTTAGCATAAGTCCCACTGTGTTGATGCTGGCTACAAGGTTAACTTGATGAGCACCTGGGGTTATTATATGGATTCCCAAGTGCAGATAGATTTGATGTGGCTCACGAAAGAAAAGGTTATAGTTGTGGAATGATTCTGCGAGCCCCACAACTGAAACACCTGTTTTCTCACAAGAACAAAAGCTGTAGATCTAAACTGCGTTATGGCACAGAAGACTGTCACATCTGAACTTCAGGCCATCCACAAACTCTGTAAGAAAAGGATGTTGGTGACAGGTTTTGCCTTTCTATGACTTTGCAAAGTAGATTCTAGCTACAGCTTGTGAAGAAAGGCAAGCAAGAAAGAAAAACATCTTTTAAATACAAAACAACAATTTTCTCTTTGATTACTCACACTCTTTTGATCCATATGGACTTGTTTGGACCTGGTTTAATGTCCCAAGTCTAGGACGGAATGGAGAAGATACACTTGTTGTATGGTTGATGCGTTCTCCAGTGGTACCATGGGTGATCTTTCGAAGAGCAAATAAGGCGAGGCCTTGCTAGTCGGGTAGATAGAGCGATTACTGGATTTGTCATCAAGATGGGAATGTCTGAACTCTGCCACAAGTAAAGCAGCTTAGAATGATTATCATGGTACTTGAATTCAAACAGTACTCGTTGGAAGACTTCTGTGAAGAGAAGGTATTCTGCAAAACTTTCAGCAGTAGACACTCCTCAACACAAATGAGTTGCTGAAAGGAGGGAAACCAGAGTACTCTCATTGAAGCTGCCCGAACCATGCTGTGTGCCATCAGGTTTACCTTCCTCATTTTGGGCTGAGCTGTTGTTACAACACTGCCTGCTTCACCCAAAACAGTATCCTTAGTGGCGAAAAGGTCAACAAGACTCCCTATGAGCTGCTCAACGGGAGGAAAGCCAAATGTCAGTTACTTCCCACTGCCTGCTTCTTGGATGTCCCTGTTTCAATCTGAATCAAAGGGACCAGCTGTCGAAATTTGAACCTAAAGCTGATGAAGGTGTGTTTGTTGGCTACTCTACTATCTCCAAAGCCTACAGAGTATACAACAACAAAAGAAAGGTGATAGATGAATCTATCAATGTCACCTTTGAAGAGTCCAAGAATGCCTCCACCAAAGCTGTTCCTGAATCAGTTTCAGGAGACCTTAACTTTGATGATCTGAGGCATTCAATCAATGAAGAGGACTCAAAAGCTTCCACTACACCCAGTGTGGAACCTGTTAATCATGATGGACATGATGATGATTATGTCAATACACCCTGTGTGAATAAATGTACTGACTTAATTACAACTGCATGTCCAGAACCTATCAATGCTGATTTTCCCAGTTCCTCTGCTGATATGTTCAACAGTGGTCAGACATGTTCAACAAGTGAACAGGCTCAAGACAACAGTGTGTCTGAAAATCTTGAGAGCTGTTCAACAGGACCTGCTGAAGATGTTAACAACTCAGGTAAATCATCATTGAAAAATGATCCTAAGTGGATCAGGTGTCACCCCAATGATCAAATAATTGGTGACATCAACAAAGGGATATAAACACGGTGGAACAGCTTAGGGAACTTCTGTATGTTCTCTAGTTTTGTTTCACTGATGGAGCCAAAGAGGGTTGATGAAGCATTAAAAGATGCCAATTGGATCACTGCCATGCAAGAAGAACTCAATCATTTTGAGAGAAACAAAGTATGGAAGTTGGTCCCTGCTCCTAAAGGTAAAACTATAATTGGCACAAAATGGGTTTTCAGGAACAAGATGGACGAGCAAGGTCATGTCATTAGAAATAAGGCAAGACTGGTTGCTCAGGGCTACTGACAGGAGGAAGGCATTGACTATGATGAAACATTTGCTCCTGTGGCCAGGCTAGAAGCAATTCGTTTGTATCTAGCCTACGCTGCTCATAAGAGCATAAAGGTATTTCAAATGGATGTGAAGAGTGCATTTTTGAATGGGAAGCTGCAAGAAGAAGTATATGTCAAGCAGCCTCCAGGTTTTGAAAATGAACAACACCCAGGTTTTGTCTATAAGTTGGACAAAGCTCTCTATGGTCTCAAACAAGCCCCTAGAGCCTGGTATGACACTCTTACTGAATTCCTTATGCGCAATGGGTACTCCAGAGGTAAAGTGGATACCACACTGTCACCAGAACGTGAAGTCTGATTTATTATGCTGTTCAAAATTTATGTGGATGCCATACTATTTGGTTCTTACTAAGAGAAGTTATGCAAGAATTTTTCATTACTCATGAAATCTAAATATGAAATGAGTATGATGGGAGAACTAACTTTCTTTTTAGGATTGCAGGTTAAACAAACCTCAACTGGAATTTTTATAAATCAAAGAAAGTACACTTTAGATCTTTTGAAAAAGTTCAAATTTGATCAAAGTTCTCCTATTAAAACCCCAATGGCAACCAATGTAAAATTGGATGCTGATGCCAGTGGCAAAGCTGTTTCAGTAACAGCTTACAGAGGCATGATTGGGAGCTTGCTATACTTGACTGCTAGTAGACCTGATATTATGTTTGCCACCTGTTTATGTGCTAGGTTCCAAGCTGATCCAAAGGAATCACATCTAGCTGCTGTTAAAAGAATCTTCAGATACCTGAAGGGTACACCAGGTTTGGGTCTTTGGTACCCCAAAGACTCAAGCCTTGAACTAACAGGTTATTCAGATTCTGATTTTGCAGGCTGCAGGTTAGATAGGAAAAGCACAACAGGTGGATGTCAACTCCTTGGTAGACTTCTCAGAATGTTAGTAGATTTTATATGTAAATCCAAAGTTCATGCTGCTAGTTGAAGAAACTCGAGCTGCCAGTGTAAAAGTTCAAGCTGCCAGAGCAAATCAACTCAAGCTGCTCTGTTCATGCTGTCAAGAGATTAAAGCTGCTCAACAGTTTCATAAACAGAAAGTGCTGATTTTCAGGAAAAGATATCTACATGAAGATTCCAGCATATCTACTATCAGAGAAGTCATCATTCGTCAAGGAAACATATCAAGAAGCAATATAAATACATAGAATAGGTCTTTCTATTATATAGGAGTTTTCTGCATATTTTGAGTCTGTAATTGCTTTATTGATAGAGTTTTCATAAGCCTCTAAGGTTGTAAAACCCTAAGAACAATCTGTGTTCTTCGTCTAATCAAACAGATTAGAGGTGATTGTAATCATTGAATTCAGCAATACAAACAGTCTTGATTACTTCTTGTGTGTTTATTCATTATTGATTCTGAAAGTTTTTGTTAAAATAATTAAGTGTTATTCCGCAAACTTCTTGATTAAACTTTGATTCAAAGCAAGATTATTGATTTATACTCTGATAAATTCAAATCAGTTAGTCTTGGTAATTCAGTTTTAGATCCTGACAATTTATATAACTACAACTAACTAAACAAAGTAGATTTAATATCCTAAAAATGTGAAAAACCGAAATAACAAAGAAAGAAAAATGTGAGAATCAAATAGACAATATAGTAAGTTAAATGCTAAAATAAAGGTAGAAAGATGTTAGCTGAGAGTGCCGAACTCGAAATATGCAAGAAAAACGAGAGAAAATGAAGATCTGAGAAGCTTGAATTTCGAAAATGGAGGTTTTGGGTGGTGTTCGGCATCGGCAAGGAGAGAAAGAAGAAGAGAGGTTTAGAAAACTTGAGAGAGAAGAAAGATCATTTGACCGTTGACCCGCCCTATTTAAAGGGAGCGGGTCGGGTCGGGTCAAAAGGATCCACGCCCAAAAGTAACTTGGCCGCCGGAAATTTTCACAAAAACACACAAAAATGATTTTGGGCCTCAAAATAAATAGAAACAAAATTTTTATACAAAGATTTTGGCCCAATTAATCACATCTTTTTGTATTTTTTCTTTGAAACAAAAATAAGCAATTGCAAAAGAAAATATTTTTGAGATCTTCTTTTAGCAATTAAGTTAAGACAAAATAAAATAAAATAAAGTAAAAATGAAATGTTTTTGGCTTTTTGACAAAATTTAGACATATAAAATAAAATCTTATTGTGATTTTCTGACCAATTAAATTAAACCTAAAAATCTAAAAAATTAACCAACCTAAAATTTAAAAATTTAACTAAGAGAAATAAAAAAATACAAAATAAAAAGTAACAAAGAATTATAAAAATTAACCTCCTAACAGTACTCCCCCTAAAATAAACACCTCTTCGCTTCTTTTTCTTTTACAGATTAATTCCTTAAACCTCTTTAACCTTAAAGATACAGACAAACCTGGATTATATTTGCGTCCCACTCAGTGACGAACAATTCACACAGCAATTTGTCAGGATCATTAATTATTAAAGATGTACATAGATAAGGAAAACATTGACTTATATTTTAGATATTTTCTAAAATAAAGGAATTTTAAACACGATAATTTGAAATATAATTATTTAAGACAATATTTGATATTTAATTGGAAGGTGGATTCAACATGCCGATATGGGATACTAAAAACTGAAAACGAGGTTCGTCTAAAGCTTTAGTAAAGATAACCGCAAGTTGATATTCCGTGCCAACAAAATACAACCCAATTGTTCCCTTTTCTACATGATCTTTAATAAAATGATACCTGATATCTATATGTTTTGTTCGAGAGTGCTGCAAGGGATTGCAAGAGATGGCAATTGCACTTCGAGAATCGCAATAAATTGGAATATTGGTGAGTGAGAATCCATAATCGCGTAATTGCGTTCTCATCCACAGCACTTGAGGGCAACAGCTTGCAGCTGCTACATACTCAGCTTCAGCTGTGGATGTTGAAACACAATTCTGCTTTTTGGAGGACCAACTCACCGGTCTGTCTCCCAAGAACTGTATTCCTCCCGACGTGCTTTTCCTGTCAACTCTACAACCTGCAAAATCAGCATCTGAAAAGGCAGTAAGATCAAAATCGGTTCCCTTTGGATACCAGAGACCAAGATCGGGTGTACCCTTAAGATAATGGAAAATGCGTTTTACCGCAGTTAGGTGTGATTCTTTTGGGTCGACCTGAAAGCGAGCACAAAGACATGTTGAAAACATTATATCAGGTCTACTAGCAGTCAGATACAGTAAGGATCCTATCATCCCTCTGTAAGTGTTATTATAGACACTTTTCCCTGAAGGATCGGTGTCTAACTTACATTTGGAGGCCATGGGAGTTGCGATACTCGTGCAAGAGTCTAACTTATACTTCTTGAGAATATCAAGAGTATATTTCAACTGGTTCACAAAAATCCCATTTTCAAGTTGTTTGACTTGTAATCCGAGGAAAAAATTCATTTCCCCCATCATACTCATCTCGAACCTGGACTCCATTAGGGCTGAAAAATCCTTACAGAAATTACTGTCAGTAGATCCAAATATAATGTCGTCGACATATATTTGCAATAGCATTATGTGTGGGCTTTCCTTTTTCGTGAACAGAGTTGTGTCCACCACACCTTTGCTGAAACCGGCAGAGATAAGAAAATTAGAGAGACTATCATACCATGCGCTAGGTGCTTGTTTTAAACCGTAGAGGGCCTTGTCTAGCACATAAACATGGTAAGGTTTATGTGTATCAACAAATCCTTGTGGTTGTTCAACGTACACTTCTTCGTTAAGTTCATCGTTAAGAAAGGCTGTCTTGACGTCCATCTGGTACACTTTGAAGTCCTTGTGTGCCGCGTACGCCAAGAAGATTCTGATAGCTTCGATCCGTGCAACTGGAGCGAAGGTCTCGTCATAATCTATCCCTTCTTGTTGTCGGTAGCCTTGGGCAACAAGTCTCGCTTTGTTCCTTATCACAATGTCGTTCTCATCTCGTTTCTTCTTAAAGATCCACTTTGTTCCGATAACTGTTCGGTCTTTTGGCTTGGGAACTAACCGCCATACTCTGAGCTATTCAAACTGGTTGAGCTCTTCTTGCATTGCAACTATCCAGTCTGGGTCTTTTAGGGCTTCATCCACACGAGCTTGCTCTATCATACTAAGGAATGATGCGAAGAGACATTCATTAGCAGACGCCCTACGTAATTGGACACCAGTTGAAACATCACCAATTATTTGATCGGTTGGGTGACTTCGGGTCCATTTGATCTCGTGTGGAAGGGTGCTCGGGATGGAATCTCAGTGGTAAGAGTGGGGAAGGATGAAGATTCATGGTCAATGGTTTCTAGTGATGGTACCACTGGTTCCGGTTCAAGTTCCAAATATTCAGATGAAGGAAGGATATTTGGCATTATATGCGAGGGTATTTCAGGAGTAGATTCAACTGCGGATGTATCAGTGGAAGATGTTGATGGATGAGGGTACGATGTTGATGAAGATGGAACGGATAAAATTTGTGGTGCAGCTGAATCGTTGGATGGATTACCTACATTATTAGACACATTAGACACATTAGCGTTAGGACCGAAAAATGCTACGTAAAAAGTATCAAATAAATTAACTAAATCGGAAGATGAAAAAGAAGTAAAGTAAGTAGAAGAGTCTCCAGACATTTGTGTAATGTGTGGTCCTGTATGATCAACTACGGGTGCCAGTTCAGCTAACTCATCAAATGTGACATGCACACTTTCATTGACCATCCTTGTTCGGGTATTGAATGTACTATAAGCCTTCGAGTTGGATGAGTATCCAATGAAGATAGCTTCATCCGCTTTTTCGTTGAATTTCCCGAGGTTGTCTTTATCATTAAGCACATAGCACCTGCAACCAAATACACGTAAGTACTTGATAAAAGGTACTTTATTCAGGAAGAGTTGATAAGGAGTTTTATTGAGGCGCTTATGGATTATGGAGCGATTCTGTGTATAGCAAGCTGTTGATACGGCTTCGGCCCACAAGAATGGAGGTAGGTTTGAGTAGGTTAGCATTGTACGAGCGGCTTCCACAAGGGTACGATTACGCCTTTCCACGACTCCATTTTGTTGAGGTGTTCTAGCAGCAGAATATTGATGCTGAATACCTTTGGATCGAAGGAAGCCCTCAACTACCGAATTCCTGAACTCCGTGTCGTTGTCACAGCTGCTGTTGGGTCTCGACACTCTTTATAAAATCTATGATTTCTTGAGCTGTCTCATCCTTGGTTCGCAAGAACCTGACCCAGGTATATCGTGAGTAGTCATCAACGATAACCAACACATATCGCTTCCCATTTATGCTTTGGGTCCGCATCGGTCCGCATAAATCCATGTGAAGTAACTCCAATACTCTCTTCGTTGATGGTTCGGGTTTTGGTTTGTGAGACGATCGTTTCATCTTTCCTTTCTCACACGCTCCACAAAGATGGTCTTTTTCATATCGTAATTCTGGGAGACCTTTAACCAGTTGTTTCGCGGCCAGCTTGTTGATATCGTCAAAATTTAAGTGGGATAATCTTCGATGCCACAACAAAGAGTCTTTTGACGAGGCTTTTGATAAGAGGCAAATGTTATCCTTAACCATGAGCTTGGCTACGTCTATGGTGTAAAGGTTAGAGTTACGGGAACCGGATAAGATTTCTTTTCCATCCATACTCTTTACACTGCAGTTTTTTGCCCTGAATGTTACTTCTAGTCCTTTATCGTAGAGCTGTCCTATGCTAAATAGATTAATACTCAAGAAAACCCATATTTTTTAAAGTTCAAAAACAGCCGATAATGAGATGATTTTGATATGAAGATTGAACCTAATAAGCTCTAAATGAGTAGGAAATGATACTGTGATGACTATATGACAATAACAACACAAAAACAGCAGAAAAACGATGAAAAATAAGATCTAACCGAGAAAATGATGAAGAACTCGATGAAGATGATGAAGAACAACATAGAATCCGATTGTTTGGAGTTGAAATCCACCTTTTTGAGGTCTGATACCAATTGTTGTAATATATTCCCAGTTGTAATCAGCACACAAATGTTCTATTATCACTCATAAGAAAAAAATAAACTCAATAATTGTGTAATGATGAAGAACAAAAAGAATGTTGGGAGAATGATGATGTTTTTGGCGGCTGCAATATGTTCTCTCTTTTTTCAATATGTCAACCGTGTGAAAAATGAATTACAAACGCTAGGAGCCTAGTTGTAGGCTCCTTTAATTAACTATCAAGGAATGACACATATGCCCCTTGAACTTTTCCATACAAACAAACTAACTAGAAAATAAATACAAGACTAAACATTATCTAAATAATTATTACAAAAGAGATCTACAAGATCGAAATTTAATATCTAACAAATACGATTCGAATTAACCATAATTTTTAAGAAAAAAAAATATAAACTTAGCATTTACTTATTTTGATATTAAGTTTTTCGTGAAGTTAATACGTATTAAGTTGGTTATAACTTTTAAATAAAATATATAAAAATAAAATTTTATTCGTTATGACATAATTTTTTGTTATAATAATATGTTTTGGTTTAATTATAATTACAAGAAAACCATATAAACCTAACATTTTTATTTTTTTTGACTTAAATGTATTAATGTGAAAAATATTAAATCAAAACAAATATAATATTAAATTTACACCGAAATAATAATGTAATATATATCTAAATCTGAACGAATTAATTTATAAGTTTATATATTTAATTTAAAAAAATATAATGAAATCAAAATATATTAACGTAATCAAATAAATAGATGGAAATATTCAAAATAGAAAAAAAAACGTAAAATTATTAAAATAATGAAATCTGATATAAATAAAATTTTAATAAATAAATTTAATACATGATAAAAAACGTAAAATAAAGTAATTAAATTGATAAAAAAATATAACTTTAATAAAAAAAATAATTACATCTTTAATAATAATAATTAAATAGTTTAGAGTAAATTACTTAAATGGTCCCTGTGGTTTGCATAAAACTTTGGATACGGTCCCTGTGGTCCCTCCGCCGTTAATTTTAACAATCAAATAGTTAGATCTTTTATAATGACCATTTTACCCTTTTCTTTGATAACATTTTGGTCCCTCAAGTTTGTAGTTATTGAAACAATTTTGAAATACAAACACTTTGAAACCTTGAACATTGGTTTCTATTAATACTAAATGAAAAGGTGTGTGTGAACATCACAATGGTTCGCGGTGACCTTTCGTGAATGGTTGTGTTGTTTCAAAGAGACACAACCCTTCAATCTTTGTATTGTACTATCTAGTCCCTAAACTATTCTAAATTACATAATTGACAACATACTTTAAACTACTAACATTATAAGTCCTATACTTATTGTTTTTGTCATTATTTCCAACATTCCCCCCTAATGACAAAAACAATAATTCCTTGAGCAACCTTACTCGGTGTTGATTCCTTCTTCTTCTTCTTCTTCTTCTTCTTCTTCTTCTTCTTCTTCTTCTTCTTCATGTACTTCTTCATCATCTTTAAAATATTATAAACTTGAACTTGCAAATACAAGAGTTGGTTCTAAATCTTCGAGTTCCTTCACGACAATGTGAGGCATAGTGTCCATATTTATTGAAGTTGGTTCTAAATCTTCGAGTTCTTCCAATAGTCTCATCAAGTGTCATTGTGTTTAGATCAGAGAATTGTTCGATTGCTGAAACAATTTGTATAAACGTTTCTGGTATGGAATTTAGAATTTTACGCACAAGGGTTTGGTTATCAATTGTTGTTCCAAGGCTAGTCATTCTTGAGATAATACATGTCAATTTTGGGGTGAATGAATCAATAGAATCTTCTTTCAACATTTGTAGCACTTCAAATTGAGATCTAAGGGTTTGTAGTCTTGCCTTTTATACTTGATCTATAGCGATATTTCTACTCTTCAATGTATCCCACATTTCTTTTGCAGTTTTGCAATTTGCCACTAGTGATATTAGAATTTCAGGAAATGCTTGAAAGAGATATCCAATCGTAGTTTTGTCCCTTTTATCGTCTACTTGAGTTTGAGGAGTATGTTCAACCATATCCTAAAGGCAATTTGCTTGTAGTACGGTTCCCATTCTAATGGACCATATGATAAAATTTGTTGATTTTAATAATGGACATTGAAAAACGGTTAAGGATCATGGATCCTTTACTTGAATACTTTTATCACCTTTTGGATTTTCTCCCATAATCTTTTTCTTAAAAAACTTTAACTTTTATAAAACTTTAGAATTTTGAACACTAATACCTTTAAAACTTTAAACTTTATAAAACTTTAAATACTTTGAATCTTAAAAACCTTAAAACTTTAAATCTTAAAACTTTAGACTTTCAAGTTTTATTAAACCTTAAAACTTGAAAAAGACTTCAAACTTAAAAAAAATTGTATGTGTGTCAATCCTTACACATACTCAAAACTTAAAAAACATGTATATGTGTTAATCCTCACATATACTTAAAAACTTATAAAACTTGTATGTGTGTCAATCCTTACAGATACCAAAAACTTAAAACTTGTATGTGTTAATCCTCATATATTAAAAACTTATAAAAACACTTGTATGTGCTTCAATCCTTACACACACATAAAAAAAACTTGTAAAAACTTGTATGTGTGTTAATCCTCACACACACTTAAAAAAACTTGTAAAAACTTACAATGAAAAAACTTTTAAGAATTTTCCTTTTTTTTTAAACTTATAATAAAATTAATTTTAAAAGGATTTTTCCTAGTTTTATTTCATATATATAGAAAAATAAAACTAAGGTATTTAGGTTACAAGAATACCTTGATTGCTGTTCATCTGTTTGGGCCCCTTCTAGATCTGGCTTTGATCTTTTAGTCTTAACTGCTTCATATTTTCTTTTGACTAATTTGGTCCTGGGTTCCCAATCTTTACTTGACTATTTGGAAAAACATTTCCTTCTGTAACGTTCCTTCACTTCTTCTAATCGACGCTCCTGCTTGAAGCCTCCTCCCAATCGTTGCCTTCGGTTCCCTTTTAGTCAATCGTCGTTTGGTGTTCGATTGTGGTATGAAAGAACCCTAATTGTTGGTTCTTGTTATGATGGTGGCGTTTGGTGGCAATCGTGACTTACAGAGATTTCTATCGATGGTTTCTTCGATGGGATGCTTCTTTAGAAATCAGGTGTTGTTTTTATGATTTATTATGGCTTTATCTCGATATGATTTTTGTTTCTTGCAATGAATTTCTAGGGTTTATTCCTATATCTGCTTCTATGATTTGCGATAGGCCTCTGCTATTAACTTTGATATAAATATTGCGTCGGTTTAGGGTTTGCCTATTCTATGATGAGAATATACTTTTGATTCTGAAATTTCCTTGAAATGTTTGGTGTCGGTTGGTGGTAGAACACTCCCCGTGTTCGGCCGCCCAACATATCTATGGTGATTTTAATCACTGAAATCGCTAAATGACGATGATTTCTAATAAAATCAACGCATTCTGGTGTTTTTCTCAGATTGTTTTCGTTGCCTTAAATTCCTTGTTGTTGGTAGATGATGAAACCTTAAAACCTTTGACTCTGATACCATGTTGGATTTATTCACAGGATCATTGAACATTCCAAGATCGTTATCAAACTGATTCACATTACAGTCTACTGAATTACACACTTATTGAAACAAACTAGAAATACACACACTTTGAAACCCTGAACATTGGTTTCTATTAATACTAAGTGAAAAGGTGTGTGTGAAACATCATAATGGTTCACAGTGACCTTTCGTGAATGGTTGCGTTGTTTCAAAGAGACGCAACCCTTCAATCTTTGTTTAGTGCTATCTAGTCCCTAAACTATTTTAAATTAACTACTAACATTATAAGTCCTATATTTATATGTTTTTGTCATTATTCCCAACATATATGTCGCTGATTTTGTGACATATACATACAAGTTCCTATATATGTCGCTGATTTTGTGACATACGCACAACAGTCACTTTATACGTTGTTGATTTTGTGACGCATGCACACAAGTTGCTATATACATTGTTGATTTTGTGATAGACATACACAACTCGCTAGTCTCATCGCTAATTTTGTGACATATACATACAAGTCATTATGTGTGTCGCTAAATTTGTGACAAATTAACACACATCATTAAGCGTGTCGTGGATTTTGTAACATTTATATTCAAGACACTATATGTGTCACTGAGTTATAAAATTGAAATATAACAAAATTTAGAAAAGTGAAAATTTGGTCAGTACTTCATTTTTTAGACGTGAAATTTGTATTTGGATTGCTTGTTTAATTTTATAAATTATTAAAAAAGATTTTCTACTATTTGATTATAAGAATTAAACACACACACATATAAATATATATTATTAAAAAACAATTAACAAGTGTACCTGTCATTCGTATAATATATATATATATATGTATGTATATATATATATATATATATATATATGTATGTATATATATATATATATATATATATATATATATATATATATATATATATATATATATATATATATATATATATATATATATATATATATATATATATATATATATATAGGAATGAGATCCATTGTGTACAAGTTATTCGTTGTGAACGTTGTGAACAAATAAAAAAATACATATAATCATTCATATATATCAACAAGTGTTTGTAACATGATTCATATGATTCAAAATGTTCATAGAAGTGTCTACAACAAGATTCATAACATTCAAAAGGTTCGTAGTAGTGTTTGTAACAAGATTCATAGGATTCAACAAAATTAAGATTCAATAAGATTCAAAAGATTCAACAAATTCATAGGTTTCAACAAAATTCATAGGATCCAATAAGATTAATAGGGTATAGAAGGGTTTGGTAGTAATTTCAACAAGATTCGTAAGATTCTAAGCCATTTTATGATTGTTCACAATGTTTACGATGAATAAAGTGTTCATAAAAGTTCTTTAGTCTATATATATATATATATATATATATATATATATATATATATATATATATATATATATATATATATATATATATATATATATATATATATATAGACACACACACACACTACAAATAAATGACATTTTATAGGTGAAATAATATATATACACTACAAGTCACTAAATATTACATCAAACCTATTACTACCAGAATAAAAAGTAGGTGACTGTTATAAAAAAATAAAATATGTAATTATTTGATCGACCCCTAGAAAAATTTGTAGTTGGGTACTTGGGTTGCTTCTCTCTCTAACCCCGGCCCATTTCTTCTACTTTGCCCCTATCTTCGCTTCGGCTCCACTCCGGCTCCGCCTCCGCATCGTCCTTCACTCAACTCCGGTCTCCGCCTCCTCATCCAGCTCTACTCCGACGTTTCTCGATACCTACTCCGCCTGTGATTGAGCAAGCCCTACAAGTACAATTTCATAATCTGTTGTTGTCGGTCTACTCTCTATCCCCACTGATTCAACTCCGGCTCTACCTCTGTTCCGGTGTTGCTCCACACTTATTTCGTCTCTGTTATTTTCTTACTCAATGTTTTCTCCTCCGTGCTCCGCCCTTGCTCTACTAAATGCTCTTCTCATTGCCCTCAGATCCAGGCATAGGTAAACATTAAAATGATTTTACTTATAATATAAATAGTTATTTGTTTTCTTTATTTTTCTAGGATTTTGATGTGTGTGATCATGTGAAGCACACACGATTTTCACTACAATATTTGTATCATTTAAAATTTTGAATGATAATATGTGTTAGGCATTTGATATAGAAATTTGGGGTACGAATGTAAAAGAATTAGGATAATTAGAAATTTGAAATAAATTTGTGTAATGCTTTTAACATGCTTTATACGTGTCTGATAAGTCGAAGGCAATGGTAAATGTGAAAGACAGAGCGTGTATATGGTTTCATTTGAACTAGTTCTTTGCTGGATATTATTAACAAGTTTTTTCGTAACAATGCTTGGTGTTTCTAAATTCTAAGTTGCATTTAAAGTCTTTCTTACATTTCCCCTATTTTGCTAGTTTGATCACTTTCTTATTCTTGTTAATACTTAATTTATCTGTTATGACCATCTCTAGCAGAGTAGAAGTTGCTAGAGATACATAAAACTGGTACAGAATCAAAATTGTATTTGACGTGTAGTGTTGTTCTTTCCTTGGTATGCTTGTAGACTTACAAAGACACATGAAACTGGTATGCTTGTAGACTTACAGAGATACATGAAACTGGCATATAATTAGATTGTACTTTGAAGTAGTTGTTTTCTTCAAGATTGTGCTTTTAGTCCTTGGTGATCCTTTACTTTCACACGTGCTTCATGGTCAGTGATGTTCTTATTATTATTATTTTTTTTTTTTTGTGTTTTGAGATTCTACGAAAAGATGCTTATCATGTTGTTGCAAGGGTATTAGGAATCATCTTTCTCCAACTTTTCCAATTCACCTTCGACTAATGGCTTTTTCTTCCCTTTTACTTTGAAATATTCTATTATCTTGTTAATTCAGTGTATCGTATTAGTGAGACATATCATTATCCTAAAGTATTTCCTATTTTTCCTCTGATGGAAAGCAGTGGATTAATTTTCTTTGGAGCAAATCACATCCTTTGGTTATGTTTATATATATAAGTGTGGCAGTGTGTTCTCTGTTCTCACAAGTGAATTTTGTCTCACAAGTTCACAACAGTTTGCAAACCTTCTAAGCCTCTGCAGTTATTAACAATATTGGTTAATTCATGTTAGAATTCTCTCTGTTTGACTGTTCATATAAGTTTGCTAATCTATTTTAGTAAGTCTTTTCATAAATTGAATAACGGAATGTTGTTTGTGGTTTTATATATTTCCTATCGTTAATTGATTAATTCAGCCACACAATGCTAACCTGAATTTTTTATTTTTAGCATTAACTTCTATGTTGAACCATAATCTCCCCTGTGTGCTTTCTTATTTAGTAATGAATGAATATTGCAGCAACAACAACTGTGAGAGTTACATGTTGTGTGTGTGTGTCTTGCATCCAAATAGCAGCAGCAATAACGAGATGTATATGAGTATATATAGATGTTGTATGTGGTTGTGTGTGCAGACTGTAGAGTGTATGTATATGAATTGTGTGTGTATTATAATTACAGCAGTAGTAACATTAAATTTATATAAAGATGTGTACAAGTGTGGGTGTGTATGTCATAATCATAAGTAATAAAACACAAGTTGCATACTTGTGTGTGTGTGTGTGTGAGTTAATTAGAAAACAACAGCAGCAACCATGGTTTATTGTTAAGTCATGTATGGAGAAGTTAGAATGAGAGAATCGATTTTGGGGAGAAAAAAAAAAAACGAAAATCGAGAAGTGGAGAGGAGTTCTTGCTTTATTGCTAAGTTCTTAAGTTCCCAGAAGGATAATCAAATTGATAGTTCATTTGATAGTGTTGATTCCCTACGGCACAACCTTGAAGGTGGTTTCCATGTGCTTTTATACAATTAACAAATATTTAAAAAAATGTTTATAATTTTTAGTTGTCTAGCATCATCCATGGCCAATTGTGTATTTTAGAATTCCAATCATTGACATATGAAATCATCAAGTGTATCCTGAAAACAACAGTATCAAATGTAATTAGCTAATCCAGTCTCCTTGGTGAACTCGCAAAGCTATCCTAGTGCTGTATTTATGTGCTAAATTGTATGCTTAATCACCATTCCTTGTGAGAATGGAAGCTAAAAGTTTACAAAGAAGATGCACTAGTGCTTGAAATGGTTAGCCCAGTAAAAGGGTGCAAGACAGCAGGCTTGTAAGTGCAGATGCAAGAAATAAAATCAAGGCACGTACAACTCATCAACGAAATCTTAATCACAGGAAAAATCTTATTAGCAGATTTTGAGGCTTGTTGTCACAATGACATATACTATGCTATACTATGTGTTATTTCAGACTTGATAATATGCTTTTTGTTTAAAAATGTATTGGCAATTGCTAAGCTTTCTTTGTTTTTGTTCATCACAAGATGCATAGGCCGGCAGACAGAGGCTGTTATGATCTTCTTGTTTTCTGAATTTGTTACAAGTGTCTCAGTTGATAGGCAACAACGATTGATGGTTTAAGGTAAATTTACAATTATAACTTTTTAGCGTATATTTTTTTTTTTGTTAACCTCTTGCTAATGCTTGTGGTTTCTTTCATTCTTTCTTTTTTGGAACCAACTCATGGGTTTTGAATTCTCTCATTCCTTGAGTATATAATTGAACTTGTGGGATTAATGATTATAGAAATAGCTTTATGCTGGAAATAGTTTGGACCAGGTTATTTATTAGTAAACATAGCTCTATTTAATTGTTAGTTTCAAAACTTTATTTTGTATGGACCCGGTTTATTTCATAAAAACAGCGCATTAATTGTAATTGAAGCCGGTTGAAAAACTGGGCTATATTTAGTCTATAATAAAGTCATCCCCATTCAAGCCCGGTTGAATTACCGGGCTACATTTGGTTTTTAACCGGGCTTTATTAGCCGTTTTCTAGTAGTGTGTGAATATCGTTTTCATTTGAAATGTTGTTCTAGAGTCCAGATAAGATAACCTGAAAATATCTGATGTACTCCTTTTGAGTAAGGTTTAACGTTTGTTTTTATGTATATGTGTGTGTGTGTGTGTGTTTATGTACAATATATATATATATATATATATATATATATATATATATATATATATATATATATATATATATATATATATATATATATATATGCGATAATTGCACAAAAAACCCCAAACTTGTCCGCTTTTTGTGATTAAAAACCCAAACCATTTTTCGTTGCAAAGAAAACCCCAAACTAACTAAAAATCAGTATATCAAGGTTTTATCAATGAGTAACAGGTTGAAACCGGTTATTAATCATACATGGACTGGTAAATAACCTACGTTGAATAAATATTAATTGTTGAATCCGATTTCCAAGTATTACACATCATTTTTAACGCTCGTAAATGAGGTAATCTCATTTAAAAATTACAATTAAAAATTATCAACGTGGTTAAAATGATGTGTAATACTTGGAAATCGGTTTCAACAATTAAAAATAATTCTACGTAGGTTATTTACCAGTCCACGTAGGATTAATAACCGGTTTCAACCCGTTACTCATCGATAAAACATTGATTTACTGATTTTTAGTTAGTTCGGGGTTTTCTACGCAACGAAAAATGGTTTGGGGTTTTAATCACAAAAAGCGGACAAGTTTAGGGTTTTTTGCGCAATTATCCCTATATATATATAATTACTTGCTCTAACACTATATATATAAGATTATTAAACTGCAGAAACAATACGGAATGAGACAGTTACGAGAGATGGTGCATCGACAATAACAACAAGAAATGATCAAAGCTAGGCAGTTGGAAGAAGCACAAAGAATTATGAATTGGAAGAAAAGCTACGACGCACAGTGACTGAAGAGATGCAAATGGCCACTGTAAGATTTCTACACGTTCTCTAGTATCGGCTGAGAAGAGCATATATAGTTTAGTTGATATAAAACAGATTTGTTGTTTTAAGTAAAAATAACCTACTTTCAATGAAAAAATAATTGTTAATAATATAGTTTAATGGAATAAATAAACAATGTATTTACCTCAATTTTTGTTTTTGATAAAATATAATTGTTAATAATATAGTTATCATAATTTGATAGAAAATAGCAACAACAACAACAACAATAATAGTGACATGATTTAAAGACAGTGACTCAAATAGCAACGCAAATAGTGACATAAACCAAGTATAGCGACAAATGTAGTAACATGAGTAGTGGCATCACTTAAGAATAGCGACACATATTGCAACATTAATAAAGAATAGCGATGCAAACAATAACACAATTAGCGACATCATTGAATAATAGCGGTACACATAATGACATACGCCAACTCAATCAGCGACATCATTCAAAAATAGCAATATATATAATGATGCAACTAGCGACAACATTAAAAAATAGCGACAGAGATAGCAACGCAACTAACAACTAGCAACATTATTCAAGAACAGTGACACGAACAGTAATGTAATTAGCAATAACCTTCTTTAACCGTGACACATATAGCCACTTAAGTAGCGACATTCTAAGTCCCAAAAGGTTTCCCTAGAGTATTGTTCTAAGCTGTAGAGGGGGGGGGGGGGGTTGAATACAGCTAATTAAAATTCAACACTCTTTTCTCAATGTTTATGTATACTATTAACAAATGCGAAAAGGTTCAAGCTGAGATGATAGATACAACAGTTTGTTAGGCACAAAAAGGCCTCAGTCAAACCTGCTCTACATCTTAGGGGGAGATTTTTAATCAAACCTGTTTGATGCACTTGAAGGTATAATTTAAGGCCTGTTTATGCCTTATTGAAACCTGAAAAATGATTTGCAATATCAGCCAAAGCTGTTTACCCTGTTGCATTCGTTGCAACAAAGGCAGATTGTCCAAGCTGTTCTATCTGTTGAACAGGCTGGAAATAAAATGTCTACGCTGCTCTGTTTAATTGAGCAGCTTGAACAGATTCTAAGTCTTCTGTTCTTTGTGAACAGGCTAAACACTTTATGGAATATGTTTTCAAGTTCTCATGTATTGTTTTTGGCTACAAGATCAGTTTACAAGTCGAAGACAAAGTGGAAAAATAGTAACTGCAAAAGCCTGCCTACGCTGTTCTGTTACATGAAGACAAACAGATATCTGAAAACGGTGACAGACCTTTTCTTATATCAAAATGGCGATAACAAAAGAAGAAAGATGCAAAGTTGACATTCCTCTTTTGGTTAAAGCCTTATGCAACAGTGACAAAAAGAAAAAGACAAAGATTCTGCCATATGAAGAAAAGAGACAAGTTTGCTTTATCAGGAATCTGCAGAAAAGTTGTTTTGTTTTTTTGGAAAGACATCCCACTATCTCATCGTCCAATGAAGAAGCTTCACTGAGATTCTCAGTGACGGTATAAAAGGAATCTTCTAAGGATTGTGAGATAACCAAGAGTGAGAAATCTGATCGTGCATTAAAGTGTGTTTTTCATGCATGCAAGTCTGCTTGAATATAACAGTACGTGTGTCTAAGCTGTTCATACTCAAGCTGTCCATCTGTGTCTTGTAAAATCAGTGAGTTCATCTAAGTGAGTGTATTCATTGTATCTAATCTGAGTGTGTCTTAGATTAGTTGAAACAACTGTTGTAACTGTAATCTCAGCTTGAACCTTTCCGCAGTCAAGCTTGTTTGTAATTAACACTTGTTAATAGTATACAAAAACATTGAGAAAAGAGTGTTGAATTTTAATTTGATGTATTCACCCCCCCCCCCCTCTACAGCTTAGAACAATACTCTAGGGAAACCTTTTGGGACCTACAACTGGTATCAGAGCAGATAGAGTGTGTGTCAACTCTAGATCTCTCATTCTCCCTACTTTCCCATGCACAACAGTGCTGCAAGTTCCTCCTCTTACTATGACAATGGTTCAATGGCCAAACCCCCCAAATTCAATCATCAAAACTTCTCTTGTTAGAAGTGCAGAATGATGCTCTACTTAGAGAATCTGGATATACAACTGCCAGAGATAGTAATGGAAGGTCCCTATGTGCCAACTTCTGTTACTACTATCACTCCTGCTGTTGAAGGAGCTGCCCCTGAAATCAGAACCTTTGAGAACGCTAAAGCTCAATGGTCTGATTAAGATAAAACGCTGGTTGCTCTTGATGCAAAAGCCAGGAATAACCTGGTGTTTTCTCTTCCCGATGATGTGTTCAAACAGGTTGAGAAGATGAAGACTGCAAAGGAGATGTGGGATACTTTGTGTACTGTCTATGATGGTCCCACAATCACACTGGATAACACGATCAACAATCTTGTTAGACAGTATGAACTCTTCTTTGCAAAACCAAAGGAGTCACTCATAGAAACCTACACCAGGTTCACTGCTCTCATCAATGATCTCAAAGCTGTTGGGATCACAAAGGACAGCTTAACTCTGGTGAACAAATTCTTAGACATCCTGCCTGAAGAATGGAACTATTTTTCTACTATCTTGAGAAATTCAGGTACCATCAAAGGTATGGATCTTGTAAACTTGTATGGATCCCTACTGAATGATGAGCAGTCAAGGCAACAGAAAAGAAATGCCTTGGAAATGTCTAAGAGAGGTGCTGTATAGTGGCCAGCGGGAGACAACCTGTTGGTCAGGTATGTGATGTGTTCACACAACCTGATCAACAGGCTGATGATGAAAGGGAAGAGATGTCTGAAGAGGAAGACTGTGAAGATCTTGCTGAACTTGATAATGAGCAAATGATTGCAATGCTTGTCAAAAAGTTCAACAAGAAGAGGTTTGGTGGAAAAATGATGCAAAGGAACTCAAATGCTGTCAAAAAGAAGGCATTTGATAAAACTAAGGCTGAGTGCTTTAAATGTTGCAAAACTGGTCACATAGCTGCTGACTGTGTGTCTAAAGTTGTTGGCCAGTCATCCAAACCATTCAAGACAAACAAGGATGATGGCTATAGGGTTAAGTACCTTATGGTCAAGGCTAAGCTGAAAAAGTTGGAAAACTCAGTGGCTTCCAACAAGCAAAAGGCACTCATGGCTGAGACATGTGATTGGGAGGAATCTGACTCATCTTCAGACGAGGAAGATAACATTTGTCTGATAGCCAACACTGATGTCCCATCAACCAACAACTTCAAACAGGACCTGGCTGAAGCTGAAGCCTTCAGCAGGTTAGAGAACCGAAATCCTACAATGATGTACAAGGTACAAAACTTTATGGCTTACAGTTCTGATGAAAAAGTAAAAATGTTTGAATACATACTTGTTACTTAAAAGCTGCTGATGAGAAGCACCATGTCTTACTGTCTGAAATCTCTAAGCTTAAAAATGATCTTGACATAAAATCCATTAAACTGGACAGTTTCCATAACTTGGAAACTGAGCTTGATGAATTAAAACACATCAACTCCATTTTACTAGAAGAAAAGAGAGAGACAGATGTAAAACATGCAAAGCTTCAAAAGATAGTTGACTCTTGGTGCCAATCTGCACAAAAAGTCAGCCATTGCATTAGTCCACAGATCCTGCACAAATCCAATCCTATCTTGGAGGGGATCTTGACAAAGCAGCTTCTATTGTTGAGATAAATAATCTGAAAGATGACTTATCCACTCTTGGTGAGCTTTTTAGCACTTTCATTCAGAAAGTAAATGGTAAGCTAGTCTCAACAAACAGGTTTGTCAGGCCTCAAAATACTGACAGCTTGTGTGAAAAAGCTCCAAAAGCTGATGATGGAATATGTTCTCCATCGAATCAACCTGCTAAGTGCTCTGCGGATTCAAACAAGCAAAAGAAAGGAAAACATGCACAAACTGCAGCTGTGGACTCTAAACCTGTTGACAAAATAAGCTCTGGGTCCCAAGCTGATGGTAAGCGACCTGTTAATCCTTTTGATGCTAATCATTTTGAGAAAAAGTTTTCAAAAGGTAAGCAGCCTGCTTTCAACAGGGGTAAGTCTCATGTTGAAAGCAAATCTGCTGTGGTTTCTAAATAAGTTTTTAAATCATAGTGGAAAATTATTTATAAATGAAGGTAAGTCTTTCAGAACCAAAAACAGTGATCATGTTGATAGGCAACATCAATCACATCTCAGTAAGGGCAAAGGCAAAGCCATTGCTTAACCTGAGAAATTTGGGAATAAGTTTCCCAAACCTGTGGAAGGTCAAAAGCCAATCAAGCTTCCTGTGTTTGATATCTGTCCTCCCAAAAAGAGGAAAGAAGAAACAGGAAAAGCTGTTGCTATTGTGCCTTCCACCCAAACTGTTGATTCATATAAAAATAGTAATAAGTTTGCTAAACATGAAGACAGAATCAACAAAAATAATTCAGAATATGTTTCTGGAGGTTCTTCTTCCAAAAAGGCTAAAAAGAAAAAATGCTATAAGTGTGGGAAGAAGACACATTTGGCCAAAGACTGTCCTGAAACTGAGGACATGAGGCCTGTTGACTCTGCTAGTTCCATCATTTCAAAAACAAGGAGTGTTGGAAGTAACATAGTCAATGAGGATGGTGTCCAAGCTGATACCATCCAAATAGAAAATATTAGTGTGGATATCACTGGTCCATCAACAAATGTTGATGAAGTAGGAGAAGTCATCCCTATGGTGAGTTCCCCTAAAAATAAATAATATTTCCTCATGACACTCTGCAGGACAGACAACCATCCCAGCTTTGGTACTTTGACAGTGGCTGCTCAGGACATATGACAGGTTGCAAGGACTTGCTGAGTGATCTCAGGCCTGAAAAAGGGCCAAAAGTCACATTTGGTGACAATGTACAGGGATCCATAGAAGGTATGGAACTCTTCAAGCTGGTGCTGCAGTGTTCAAAAGGGTAGCCTATGTGGTTGGGCTGAAACATAATCTTGTAAGCATAAGTCAACTGTGTGATGCTGGCTACAAGGTTAACTTTGATGAGCACCTGGGTTACATATCGGATCCCCAAGGCAAAGTTGTGCTATGTGCACAACGAAAGAAAGGTGTATACGTTGTGGACATGAAATCTGCTGATCCCACAACTGAAACCTGCTTTATCTCAAGAAGCAATGCAGACCTGAACTGGTTATGGCACAAAAGGCTATCACACCTGAACTTCAAGAATATCAACAAACTCTATAAGAAAGAGTTGGTAACAGGTTTGCCTTCTATAACCTTTGTTAAGGATAAACTCTGCATAGCTTGTGAGAAAGGCAAGCAGAGAAAATCATCTTTTAAATCTAAGCACAATTTCTCTATTGATACTCCTCTCTTCTTAATCCACATGGACTTGTTTGGACCAGTCAGTGTCCCAAGTCTAGGAGGAAGAAGATACACTCTAGTAATAATTGATGAGTTCTCCAGGTTTACATGGGTTATCTTTTTGAAGAGCAAAGGAGAGGCTGCTAGAGAAATCATTGGATTTATCAAGAAGATGGAAATGCTGAACTCTGCTCAAGTAAAGCAGCTTAGAAGTGATCATGGTACTGAATTCAGAAACAGTACTCTTGAAGACTTCTGTGAAGAAAGAGGGATCTCACAAAACTTTTCAGCAGTAAGAACTCCACAACAAAATGGAGTTGCTGAAAGGAGAAAACATAACACTCATTGAAGCTGCTAGAACCATGCTGTGTGCATCAGGTTTACCTTCATCATTCTGGGCTGAAGCTGTCAATACTGCTTGCTTCACCCAAAATAGATCCTTGGTGGTGAAAAGGTTCAACAAGACTCCCTATGAGTTACTCAAAAGGAGGAGGCCAAACATTAGCTACTTCCATGTGTTCGGATGTCCCTGCTACATTCTAAATCAAAGGGACCAACTGGCAAAGTTTGAAACCAAAGCTAATGAAGGTGTGTTTGTTGGATATTCTGCTATCTCCAAAGCCTACAGAGTATACAACAACAAGAGAAAGGTGATAGATGAATCTATCAATGTCACCTTTGAAGAGTCTAGGAGTGCCTCCACCAAAGCTGTTCCTGAATCAGTTTCAGGAGAATTCAGTTTTGATGATCTTATGAATTCCATCAGTGAAGAAAAGCACTCAAAAGCTTCCACTACATCCAGAGTGGAACCTGCTAATCATAATGGGAATGATGATGATTATGTTGATACACCTTGTGTGAATAAGTGTACTGACATAATTACAACCTCATGTCCTGAACCAATCAATGCTGGTTTTCCTGGATCCTCTGCTGATATGTTCAACAATGGAAAGTCATGCTCAACAAGTGAACAGGCTCAAGATATCAGTGTGTCTGAAAATCTTGAGAGCTGCTCAACAGGACCTGTTAAAGATAGAAATAACTCAGGAGAATCCTCATTGAATCAAGATCCTAAGTGGATCAGGTGTCACCCAATTGATCAAATAATTGGTGACATCAACAAAGGGGTGCAAACAAGATGGGACAGCTTAGGAAACTTTTGTATGTTTTCTAGTTTTGTGTCCCTAATGGAGCCTAAGAAAGTGAATGAAGCACTTAAATATGCCAATTAGATCACTGCCATGCAAGAAAAACTCAATCAGTTTGACAGAAACAAAGTATAGAAGCTGGTCCCTACTCCTAAAGGAAAAACAATAATTGGCAGCATATAGGTTTTCAGGAACAAGATGGATGAGTAAGGTCGTGTCATTAGAAACAAGGCAAGACTAGTTGCTCAAGGTTATAGACAGGAAGAAGGCATTGACTATGATGAAACATTTGCTCCTGTGGCCAAGTTAGAGGCAATTCGTTTGTTTCTAGCCTACGCTGCCCATAAGAGCATGAAGGTATTTCAAATGGATGTGAAGAGTGCATTTTTGAATGGTAAGCTGCAAGAAGAAGTCTATGTCAAGCAGCCTCCAGGCTTTGAAAATGAACATCATCTAGGTCTTGTCTATAAGTTGGACAAAGCCCTCTATGGTCTAAAACAAGCCCCTAGAGCATGGTATGATACTCTAACTGATTTCCTTATGAGCAATGGTTATTCCAGAGGTAAAGTGGATACCACACTGTTCATAAAGAAGGTGAAGTCTGATATTATGCTTGTTCAAATTTATGTGGATGACATAATATTTGGTTCTACTAATGAGCAGTTATGCAAGAATTTTTCGCTACTCATGAAATCAAAATATGAAATGAGTATGATGGGAGAACTTACTTTCTTTTTAGGATTACAGGTTAAAGAAACCTCAAATGGTATTTTCATAAATCAATGAAAGTATACTTTAGATCTTTTGAAAAAGTTTAAATTTGATCAAAGTTCTCCTATCAAAACCCCAACGGCAACTAATGTAAAGTAGGATGCAGATGCCAGTGGCAAAGCTGTTTCAGTAACAGCTTACTGAGGCATGATTGGGAGCTTGCTATACTTAACTGCCAGTAGACCAGATATTATGTTTGCCACCTGTTTATGTGCTAGGTTTCAAGCTAATCCTAAAGAATTACATCTAGCTGCTGTAAAAAGAATCTTCAGATACCTAAGGGTACACCAGGTTTGGGTCTTTCGTATCCCAAAGACTCAAACATTGAGCTAACAGGATATTCAGATTCTGATTTTGCAGGCTGCAGGCTAGACAGATAAAGCACAACAGGTGGGTGTCAACTCCTTGGAGGTAAGTTGATAAGTTGGTGTAGCAAGAAGCAGAACTCAGTTTCCACTTCTACTACTGAAGCTGAGTATATTGCTGCTAGAAGCTGCTGTGGGCAGATTTTATGGATGCAGCATCAGCTTGAAGACTATGGACTTGTATATAGGAAAACTCCTATTCTGCGTGATAAAAAAAGTGCCATAGCTATCTCCAACAATCCAGTATTTCATTCCAGAACAAAGCATATAGAGGTCAGACATCATTTCATCAGGGATCACATCCAGAAAGGTAATGTGGAGGTAAGTTTTATTTACACAGATGAACAACTTGCGGACATTTTCACCAAGCCTCTTAATGAAAATAGGTTTAATTATCTTGTATGCAAGCTGGGCATGTTAAATAAAAGTGACTAAGTGTCCTAAATGCTCTAAGTCATTATATGTCTCACACTACTCAAGTTTATCAGAATAGCTTAGGCAGAACAGGCTATGCATGTTCTACACTTAGCCAAATTCTGAAAACATGAACAGCTTGAGCGTATAACAGGTTTGGAAACATCAGTGTTCACCTCAAACCTGTTCTGTTGATCAAACCTCAAACCTGCTCACTCTCTCAATCTGTCATACAAGACATTGTCTTGTAACCTGGTCAGCTATTGAACACAACCTGTTCTTTCATAGCTGACAGGTTGAATGAACAGCCTGAAGAATGAACATCTTGTGATGACCCTGCTCATCACAGGTTTGACCAACAACTTAGACCATCAGTTTTAATTACCTTTCTTCACAATTAAGTTACTTAATTTCTGTTTTTATTTAACTTAATTACTACGGATAATGTGTGTTAACGTGTGTTATTGACTAAAAAGGGCTTGAGTGGTATGACAACCGTTCTGTTTTCCGTTAAAGAACTTTTCAAATCAACCGCCCAAAGTTTTCTCTCTCATACCCACTTACAGTCAAATCCTATAAATACCCATCTACTGTTTCATCTTCGTCTTCCTTACTGCTACCATAATTTCCAAAGAACCCTAACTCGACTAAGTGAATTGTGCTAATACTTCCACTACTTTCCAAATGGCTCACCAGAACAACCCCTTTCTTCTAGTTTTCATTGGTAACGATGTGCACAAACGCTCGTCTGTTACCACGATGCTGACATTAAAACCCACCAACTACCTTGCAAACCTAACCATCCTAAAAATTATGTGGGAAAAGGATATGAAGACATGGTGGAGTTTCTGAAGGTTCACCCATTGAACTACGCAATGACTGCATCTCCTGGTGTCCTGTACCAGGAGATGGTATACGAATTTTGGTATACCTGCTCTTATGATCCTTCTACCAAAATCATTAGGGGAACCATACTCAATGGGACTCAGACCATTGAGATTGCAACAACTCTGATCAGGGAAGCTCTTCGTCTCCCTGTGGCTGAAACCTATGATCAGCCACAACCTAAAAATGACCAGATGGGAAATCTGCTACGCTTCTGTGGTGTAGCAGAACCCAAAGTTGGAGCCACATTGTTTAGGAAGGATTTATCTCCAACCTACAGTTTCTTGTTTGCCTCCGTGGTGATGTGCTTCAGCAGTAAAGTTGGTTCATTCGACGAACTCAGCCGTGATGAGATTCCAATAGTCCTACACCTTGTGGATGGGACTACAATCAACATGGCAAGATGGATTTTCATGAACTTGAGGAACCTGGTGCAGCAGGAAACACGTCCAGCTGTTGTTCGATATCCCAGGTTTTTAAGCCTCATCTTCAAGCACATCTGTGGTGAGCAACTCTATAACTCTCAGCCTCTACTACGTACTGCTGCATTCCATGTAATAGGGAATATAGTCTTCTACACCCCTGTACTCCCAAATGAACCTCCTCTGTCAACACCAATGAGGAGGTTGCTAGGAATGGTGGAAGGACCCTCTGCTGTGACGGTGGATCCAGAGACTGCTCCCAAGGGAAAAATCCAAATCTAGTGTCAAATTTGTTAAAGGACCCTGGAAACGACTAAAGCTGAGTCTGTCCGCAAGAAGGCTAAAACAACCAAGTCCAAGTCTGCCCCATCAGCCTCTGTGGCTGAGGGGGAGCAGGCTTCTCACCCTGATTCATCTGTTGAACCTGAATCCTTCGAGGCTGGTGCCTCTGTGGCACCTGAGACTATGGAACAGGCCAACCCACCTGTTTCTGACCCAGTCTCACCACCACCAACAGAACCCCTTATCACCTCTCCACAGCACACATCCTCCATTTCATCTCTCCGCCTATACAGACGCAAAACCTTAGTTAAAAAGAAACCAACCGACCCATCTAGCCCCTCTGATCCCTCTCAACAGGGTTCTATTGAAAAAGAAGCAACCCCTGCTACTTCTCCTATTTTAGGAGAAGGTTCAGCACATTTGGAGCAGGCTTCACTCCAACAAGAGTCTACCCTGAGTCAGCCTAGGCCCTCTGGTCCCTCCAGTTGTACATATGGAGACTACCACATCCACTATTCCAGCCTCCCAACAGGCTGAGAATATTGAAAGACAGGAGTTCACTCCCCTCCATACTGATTCCACACAGTCTCCACCTCATACTTCTTCACAACCTGAGCTGCACGAGGTGCCAAACCTGCTGGATTAGGCCATCCAGTAGATCAGCCTCCAACTTTTGCTCCTCATGATATAGCTGTTGTACACCCAACAGCTGCTGAAGGACCAACATCCCAAGCTGATGAACATCAGGGAACATACCATCCCTCTGGTGAGGCTGCACCTCATATGCAAACTCCATCAGCAGGTTTCACCACTGCTGATGTAGAAATGCACATCCCATCTCCCCATGATGGGGCATCTTTAGACCAAGGTGCTGCTGAGGGAACTACCCCAGGCCTTAATGAAGGTGTTGCAACACAAGCAGCATCTGAAAGGCTACCAACCTCTACCCCTTTGCCTGATGAAGCAGATACAGCCACTGCTGAGGGACCCATTGACCCTACCAAGTTGGGCCATATTCCTTTTGCCCAGGCTATGGAACTTCTGTCCAGAGTCACCCTTCCCTCTCCATCACATCCCCAAACACCTGCCTTATCCTCATCTCATTCTTCCCCCTCTACACAATCCAAAAAGTCTACCCATACTCCCCCATCCCCCAAAGACCTCCCTTTGAAGGATCAACTTTCTTTGCTGACCAACAAAGTTGGATCTTTAGAAAATTCCATGACTTCCCTACAATCAATAATCTCAGACTATGTGTCTGCCCAGCTCCAAGGATTCATTGATTTGTTCAAGAATTCCTTTCCAGTCACTCCACAACATGACCAGTCCTCATAGCTGCTTGCACTCACTGCACAGCTGCAAAACATCTCCACATCACTCTCCTCTATTCTTTCCCATCAACAGGACTCTGTGTCCTCCATGACAGTCATTTCCCAACAGTTGTCAACTCTCCTCACCACTTGCACTACTACCCTACCTACTACATTGGCCAGCTTGAACTCTCTAATTATTTCTCTGTCCAATTCTGTGTCATCAAATCTTGATGATGTGCAGGACTCTATTGAGTTACATCTTACACAGCTTCAAAGTTTGTTGTTCACAGCTTCTGACAGAGAAAATCTAATCAAGCTATCCTCAATTGTTGATTCCCAAACCTCTTCTCCTCAAACCTGCCTTACCGAGCTTGCAGAGGTTAAGGACAATCTGGCTTTCTTAGTGCATAGCCTGGTTGGCCCCAAAGCTACTGCCAAAACTGCTGCCAAGCCTGCTGAATTTGTTTGTCAAGGCAGACCAGTTGTTGAAGGTACTGGTCCATCTCCTTCAAAGGGGGAGAAGTTGTCTGCCTCAAAGACTATGTCTAAGGGGGAGAAAACCTCTTTTCCTTCTAAGGAGAAATCAGCATCTGTTGGTCAAGCAGCAGGTGCATCAAGAACAGGTTAGCTATATATGTCTCCCATCATACTGAAGCTGCTCATCCTACTCAGGCTGGATCTCCAAACCCTGCACAAACTAAGGGGGAGGAATCCATTCCTGGGGACAGGCCAAGCAGAAGGAGACATCTGATCTTGGAAGAAGAAGAAGAATATGAAGAGGTTCCTGAAGCTGTTCAAACTATAACAGCCAAAGGAAAGGAAAAAGCAGCTTTTGACCCTGACCACCAAAGAGCAGCGCAGCTAAAGTTTGACAAGGCAAGGGCTAAGGAAATGAGTGTTCCTATGGAGAAATACTATGAGCTCAGAGAGGAACAACTCCAAGCCCTGGAATCTCTAAGAAAAAGAAGCTTCAGCCAAAGCTGCCATATCCCTTGCATTCAAAGAGGCAAGCAAAATTAAAATGCCTTCTTTGGATGTGCAAAGAAAACTGCTTGAAGCTGCTAGAGAGTCAGCGGGTGAAAAGGAAGGTGGTAAGGAAAAGGGTGCTCCGGTCTCTGTGGCCAAGTCCAAACAAGCATCCTCTGCAAGGAAAAAGTTCTTTGATGTTGCTGATAGAAGACTTGCCAATGAAGCTATTGTCAAAGTTGTGCCCATTTCAAGAAAAGGCAAACAGTGGAAGCTACAATTAACCAGAATGGGTGCAACAGGCCCAGAACTGGAATCATATGACTACACTGACGTTGCACAGATGGGGTACAGAGAATGGGTGGATTTTGCAGTTGCCCTGAGCCAGTCTATGTCTGAAACAGCTAAGACTATAAGGGCATATGTCAGAAAGTTGATGGAAAGGGTGAAAGACCTTGGCCTGATCTCAGATGATTTAAGTAAGGGTGTCTCAGTGACTTACCCAAAAATAAAGGCCAAGAGGAACAGAATGGATTCAGAGCTGGAGGAACTCCTGATCTTGATTGAACAAGGTGACTATGCAGTAGAGATCAAAGGAGTTGACCACAGCCTGCCCAAAGGAGTAGAATTTTAAGAAGGCAAGCTGATTGAAGAACCTGAGTTGGGAGCATTTTTTGTAGATCCCCTGGCAAAGAAGAAGTGCTTTCAAAGAGCATCAGACCTACACAAAGTTGGTCTCAAACAGCTTGTAGCATTCATACTTGCAAACTCCTTCAGGCAATCTGGAAAGTGGAGAGCAGCCATCTGGGATCAGCTCAGAGGCTTCTATGAAAGAGGGGAGCTTGAACATCCCAATTTTATGTTCCTCAGAGTTGAAATACAAGATTTGGAGGAAACCAGGGATGAGCTTGAAAGAATGTTTCAAGAAGGATTGCCACCACAACTGTCGTCAAGTCCATTTACTATCTGAGTAGGTGAAGAATGGAAGCTGTCCATCTGTTGGACATGCTTGCCATTATTTGCTCCCATCATTAACAGTCCAAATTGTTGAATATTCCTATACATTAGTTGTACCTTGTTACATAAGTTGTAACGTTTATTCTTATTTTTACATCAGTTGTAATATACACTAGTACATCAGTTGTACTTTTGTAAAAACATATGTTGTTTATCTAATCAAAAATCAGTATATATAAACTGATCTTTTACTTTACTTTAATGTTGTAATTTCATTTCAGCAAAATGTATTGTAAAAATGTATAGTGATTATTGATAAAATCAGCTTAGACTGATTATTGCAAATAGGGGGAGATTGTTAGGCACAAAAAGGCCTCAGTCAAACCTGCTCTACATCTTAGGTGGAGATTTTTAATCAAACCTGTTTGAAGCACTTGAAGGTATAATTTAAGGTCTGTTTATGTCTTATTGAAACCTGAAAAGTGATTTGCAATATCAGCCAAAGCTGTTTACCCAGTTGCATTCGTTTCAACAAAGGTAGATTGTCCAAGCTGTTCTGTCTGCTGAACAGGCTGGACATAAACTGTCTACGGTGCTCTGTTCTGTTGAGCAGCTTGAACAAATTCTAAGTGTTCTGTTCTTTGTGAACATGCTAAACACTTTATGGAATATGTTTCCAAGTCATCACGTATTGTTTTTGGCTACAAGACCAGTTTACAAGTCGAAGACAAAGTGGAAAACAGTAACTGCAAAATCCTACCTATGCTGTTCTGTTACATGAAGACAAACGGATATCTGAAAAGGGTGACAGACCTTTTCTTATATCAAAATGACCTTAACAAAAGAAGAAGGATGCAAAGTTGACATTCCTCTTTTGGTTAACGCCTTATGCAACTGTGACAAAAAGAAAAAGACAAAGATTCTGCCACATGAAGACAAGTCTGCTTTATCAGAATGTGCAGAAAAGGTATTTTGTCTTTTTGGAAAGACATCCCACTTTCTCATTATCCAATGAAAAAGCTTCACTGAGATTCTCAGTGAGAGTATAAAAGGAAGCTTCTAAGGATTGTGAGACATCCAAGAGTGAGAAATCAGATCGTGAATTAAAGTGTGTTTTTCATGCATGCAAGTCTGCTTGAATATAACAGTACGTGTGTCTAAGCTGTTCATACTCAAGCTGTCCATCTGTGTCTTATAAAATCAGTGAGTTCATCTAAGTGAGTGTATTCATCGTATCTAGTCTGAGTGTGCCTTAGATTAGTTGAAACAACTGTTGTAACTGTCATCTCAGCTTGAACCTTTCTGCAGTCAAGCTTGTTTGTAATTAACACTTGTTAATAGTATACAAAAACACTGAGAAAAGAGTGTTGAATTTTAATTTGATGTATTCACCCCCCCCCCCCCCCCTCTACAGCTTAGAACAATGCTCTAGGGAAACCTTGTGGGACCTACACAGTTGTTTCAACTAATCTAAGACACACTCAGACTAGATACAATGTATACACTCACTTAGATGAACTCACTGATTTTAGAAGACATAGATGGACAGCTTGAGTATGAACAACTTAGACACACGTACTGTTATATTCAAGCAGACTTGCATGCATGAAAAACACACTTTAATGCATTATCTGATTTCTTGCTCTTGGATATCTCACAATCCTTAGAAGCTTCCTTTTATACTCTCACCGAGAATTTCAGTGAAGCTTCTTCATTGGACAATGAGATAGTGGGATGTCTTTTCCAAAAAGACAAAACAACTTTTCTGCACATTCTGATAAAGCAGATTTCTCTTCATGTGGCAGAATCTTTGTCTTTTTCTTTTTGTCAATGTTGCATAAGGCTTTAACCAAAATAGGAATGTCAACTTTGCATCTTTCTTCTTTTGTTAAGGCAAATTTGATATAAGAAAAGCTCTGTCACCCTTTTCAGATATACATTTGTCTTCATGTAACAGAACAACATAGGCAGGCTTTTGCAGTTTCTGTTTTCCACATGGTCTTCGACTTGTAAACTGATCTTGTAGCAAAAAACAATACATGAGGACTTGGAAGAATATTCCATAAAGTGTTTAGCATGTTCACAAAGAACATGTTCTGTTCACAAAAAACAGAACACTTAGAATCTGTCCAAGCTGCTCAGCAGAACAGAGCAGCATAGACAGTTTATGTCCAGCCTGTTCAGCAGACAGAACAACTTGGACAATCTGCCTTTGTTGCAACAAATGCAACAGGGTAAACAGCTTTGACTCATATTGCCAATCACTTTTCAGGTTTCAATAAGGTATAAACAGGCCTTAAATTATACCTTCAAGTGCATCAAACAGGTTTGATTAAAAATCTCCCCCTAAGATGTAGAGCACGTTTGACTGAGGCCTTTTTGTGCCTAACAATCTCCCCCTATTTGCAATAATCAGTCTAAGCTGATTTTATCAATAATCACTATACATTCTTACAATACATTTTGCTGAATGAAATTACAACATTAAAGTAAAGTAAAAGATCAGTTTATATATACTGATTTTTGATTACATAAAAAACATATAACAACATATGTTTTTACAAAAGTACAACTGATGTACTAGTGTATATTACAACTGATGTACTAGTGTATATTACAACTGATGTGAAAATAAAAGTTACAACTGATGTAACAAAGTAAACTAATGTACAAGAAAATTCAACAATTTGGACTGTTGATGATGGAAGCAAATAATGGCAAGCCTGTCCAACAGATGGACAACTTCCAATCTTCACCTACTCAGATAGTAGATGGACTTCAAGACAGTGGAGGTGGCAGTCCTTCTTCAAACATTTTCTCAAGCTCATCCAACGTTTCCTCCAAATATTCTATTTCAACTTTGAGGAACATGAAACTGGGATGTGAAGCTCCCCTCTTTCATAGAAGCCTCGGAGCTGATCCCAGATGGCTGCTCTCCACTTTATGGATTGCCTGATGGAGTTTGCAAGTATGAATGCTACAAGCTGTTTGAGACCAACTTTGTATAGGTCTGAAGCTCTTTGAAAGCACTTCTTCAGTCAGTGGATCTACAAAACATGCCCCCAACTCAGGTTCTTCAATCAGCTTGCCTTCCTCAAATTCTACTCCTTTAGGCAGGCTGTGGTCAACTCCTTTGATCTCTACTACATAATCACCTTGTTCAATCAAGATCAGGAGTTCCTCCAGCTCTGAGTCCTTTCGGTTCCTCTTAACCTTTATTTTGGGGTAAGTCACAGAGACACCCTTACTTAATTCTTCTGAGATCAGGCCAAGATCTTTCACCCTTCCCATCAACTTTTTAACATATGCCCTGATAGTCTTAGCCGTTTTAGACTTAGAATGGCTCAGGGCAACTGCCAACTCCACCAATGCTTTGTACCCCATCTGTGCAACACCAGTGTAATCATATGATTCCAGTTCTGGGCCTGTGGCACCCATTCTGGTTATCTGTAGCTTCCACTGTTTGCCTTTTTTTGAAATGGGCACAACTTTGACAATAGATTCCTTGGCAAGTCTTCTATCAGCAACATCAAAGAACTTTTTCCTTGCCAAGTTGTCAAAGTGTATCTGGGCTCTTGCAGAGGATGCTTGTTTGGATTTGGTCACAGAGACCGGAGCACCTTTTCTTTATCACCTTCCTTTTCACACGCTGACTCTCTAGCAGCTTCAAGCAGTTTTCTTTGCACATCAAAAGAAGGCATTTTAATTTTGCTTGCTTCTTTGAATGCAAGGGATCTGGCAGCTTTGGCTGAGGCTTCTTCCTTTCGCAGTCTTTCCAGGGCATGGAGCAGTTCATCTCTAAACTCATAGTAATTCTCCATAGGAACATCCATTTCCTTAGCCCTTGCCTTGTCAAACTTTAGCTGCGCTGCTTTTTGGTGATCAGGGTCAAAAGCTGCTTTCTCCTTTCCTTTGGCTGTTATAGTTTGAACAGCTTCAGGAACCTCTTCCTCTTCTTTTTCTTCTTCTTCCAAAATCAGATGCCTCCTTCTGCCTGGCCTGCCCCCAGGAATGGATTCCCCCCCCCCCTTAGTTTGTGCAGGGTTTGGAGTTCCAGCCTGAGTAGGCTGAGCAGCTTCAGTGTGATGGGAGACATCTGCAGCTGGACCTGTTTGTGATGCACCTGCTGCTTGACCAACAGATGTTGATTTCTCCTTAGAAGGAGAAGAGGTTTTCTCCCCCTTAGACATAGTCTTTGAGGCAGACAACTTCTCCCCCTTTAAAGGAGATGAACCAGAACCTTCAATAATTGGTCTGTCTGGATAAACAAATTCAGCAGGCTTAGCAGCAGTTTTGGCAACAGGTTTGGGGCCAACCAGGCTATGCACTAAGAAAGCCAGATTGTCTTTAACCTCTGCAAGCTGGGTAAGGCAGGTCTGAAGAGAAGAGGATTGGGAATCAGCAATTGAGGACAACTTGACTAGATTTTCTCTGTCAGAAGTTGTGAACAGCAAACTTTGAAGCTGTGCAAGATGTAACTCAAGAGAGTCCTGCACATCATCAAGATTTGCTGACACAAAATTGGACAGAGAAAAAATTAGAGAGTTTAAGCTGGCCAATGTAGTAGGAAGGGTAGTAGTGCAAGTAGTGAGGAGAGTTGATAGCTGTTGGGATATGGCCGTCATGGAGGACACAGAGTCCTGTTGATATGAAAGAATAGAGGAGAGTGATGTGGAGATGTATTGCATCTGTGCAGTGAGTGCAACCAGCTGTGAGGACTGGTCAGGTTGTGGACTGACTAGAAAGGAATTCTTGAACAAATCAAAGAATCCTTGGAGCTGTGCAGACACAGAGTCTGAGATTATTGAGGGTAGAGAAGTCATGGAATTTTCCAGAGATCCAACTTTGTTGGTCAGCAAAGAAAGCTGATCCTTCAAAGGAAGATCTTTGGGGGATGGGGAAGTATGGGTGGACTGTTTGGATTGTGTAGAGGGTGATGAATGAGATGAGGATGAGGCAGGTGTTTGGGGGTGTGATGGATAGGGAAGCGTGACTTTGGACAGAAGTTCCATAGCCTGGGCAAAAGTAATATGGCCCAGCTTGGAAGGGTCAATGGGTCCCTCAGCAATGGCTGTAGCTGCATCATCAGGAGAAGGGGTAGAAGTTTGTAGCCTTTCAGATGCTGCTTGTGTTGTAGCACCTTCATCAAGGCCAAGTGTGGTTCCCTCAGCAGCACCTTGGTTTAGAGGTGCCTCATCATGGGGAGATGGGATGTGCATTTCAACATCAGCAGTGGTGAAACCTGTTGATGGAATGTGCATTTAAGGTGTAGCCTCACCAGAGGGATGGTATGATCCCCGAGGTTCATCAGCTTGGGATGTTGGTCCTTCAGCAGTTGTTGGGTGTACAACAGCTGTATCATGAGGAGCAGAAGTTGGAGGCTGATCTACTGGATGGTCTAATCCAGCAGGTTTGGCACCTCGTGCAGACTCAGGTTGTGTAGGAGAAGTATGGGGTGGAGACTGTGTGGACTCAGTGTGGAGTGGAGTGAACTCCTATCTTTCAATATTCTCAGCCTGTTGGGAGGCTGGAAGAGTTGAGGTGGTAGTCTCCATATGTACAACTGGCTCCTGTTGGGAGGATCCAGAGGGTCTAGGCTGACTTAGGATAGACTCTTGTTGGAGTGAAGCCTGCTCCAAATGTGCTGAACCTTCTCCCAAAATAGGAGAAGCAGCAGGGGTTGCTTCTTTTTCATCTGAACCCTGTTGAGAGGGGTCAGAGGGGCTAGATGGGTCTGTTGGTTTCTTTTTGGCTAACCTTTTGCGTTTGTAGAGTCTGAGAGATGAAGTGGAGGATGGATGTTGTGGAGAGGCAATGAGGGGTTTTGTTTGGACTGGTGGTGAGACTGGGTCAGAAACAGGTGGGTTGGTTTGTTCCATAGTCTCAGGTGCCACAGAGGCACCAGGCACAAAGGCTTCAGGTTCAACAAATGAACCAGGGTGAGAAGCCTGCTCCCCCTCAGCCACAGAGGCTGATGGGGCAGACTTGGACTTGGCTGTTTTTGCCTTCTTGGGGACAGGCTCAGCTTCAGTCATTTCCAGGACCCTTTTAACAAATTTGGTCCTATATTTGGATTTTTCTCGGGGAGCAGTCACTGGATCCACCCTCACAGTAGAGGGTCCTTCGACCATACCAAGCAACCTCCTCATTGGAGTAGATAGAGGATGCTCATTTGGAAGAACAGGAGAAAGCTAGGAAAGCAGCAGTACGTAACATAGGCTAAGAGTTATACAAATGCTCACCACAGACATGTTTCAAGATGAGGCTCAGAAACCTGGGATATCGAACAGCAGCTGGACGTGTTGCCTGCTGCACCAGGTTCCTGAAATTCATGAAAATCCACCGAGCCATGTTCATGTTAGTCCCATCTACGAGCTGTAGGACTATTGAAATCTTATCACGGCTAAGCTGGTCAAAAGAACCAACTTTGCTGCTGAAGCACATCACCATAGAGGCAAATAGAAAGCTATAAGTAGGTGAGAGATCCTTCCTGAATAGGGTGGCTCCAATCTTGGGTTCTGCTACACCACAAAAACGTAGCAGATTTCCAATCTGATCATTTTCAGGTTGTGGCTGATCATAAGTTTCAGCCACAGGGAGATGAAGAACTTCCATGATCAGACCAGTAGTGATCTCAATGGTCTGAGTCCCATTGAGAATGGTTCCCCTTATGATTTTGGTCACTGGGTCGTAGGCACAGGTGTACAAAAATTCATATACCAACTCCTGGTACAGGACACCAGGGGTGGCACTCATGGCATAATTCAGAGGGTGAACCTTTTGAAACTCCACCATATCTTCATAACCTTTCCCCACATAGTTTTTGGGAATGGTTAGGTTGGCTATGTAGTTTGTGGGTTTTAGTGTGAGCATTGTGGTGACAGAAGAGTGTTTCTGAACATCTGCACCAACAAATATTGGTAGAAAGGGGTTGTTTCTCTGAGCCATAGTGAGAGTAGGATGGAGATGAAACAGTAGAGGGGTATTTATAGGGTTTGTGTGAGTGGGTATGAGAGAGAACAGTTTGTGCGATTGATTTGAAAAGTTCTTTAACGGAAAACAGAACGGTTGTCCATGTTAGAACGGTTGTCAGACCACTCAAGCCCTTTTTAGTCACTAACACACGTTAACACACATTATCCGCAGTAATTAAGTTAAATAAAAACAGAAATTAAGTAACTTAATTGTGAAGAAAGGTAATTAAAACTGATGGTCTAAGCTGTTGGTCAAACCTGTGATAAGCAGGGTCATCACAAGCTATTCATTCTTCAAGCTGTTCATTCAACCTGTTCAACTATGAATGAACAGGTTGTGTTCAATAGCTGACCAGGTTACAAGACAATGTCTTGTATGACGAATTGAGAGAGTGAGAAGGTTAGAGATTTGATCAACAGAGCAGGTTTGAGGTGAACACTGATGTTCTCAAACCTGATATATGCTCAAGCTGTTCAAGTTTTCAGAAATTGGCTAAGTGTAAAACATGCATAGCCTGTTCTGCCTAAGCTGTTCTGAGAAATTTGAGCAGTGTGAGACATATAATAACTTCGAACTTTTAGGACACTTAGTCACTTTTATTTAACATGCCCAGCTTGCTTACAAGGTAGTTAAACCTATTTTCATCAAGAGGCTTGGTGAAAATGTCTGCAAGCTGTTCATCTATGGAAATAAAATTTACCTACATTATCTTTCTGGATGTGATCCCTGATGAAGTGATGTCTGACCTCTATATGCTTTGTTTTGGAATGAAATACTGGATTGTTGGAGATAGCTATAGCACTTGTACTATCACACAGAATAGGAGTATTCCTATATACAAGTCCATAGTCTTCAAGTTGATGCTGCATCCATAGATTCTGCCCACAGCAGCTTCCAGCAGCTATATACTCAGCTTCAGCAGTAGAAGTAGAAAATGAGTTCTGCTTCTTGCTACACCAACTTATCAACTTACCACCAAGGAGTTGACACCCACCTGTTGTGTTTTTTATATCTAGCCTGCAGCCTGCAAAATCAGAATCTGAATAACCTGTTAGCTCAAGACTTGAGTCTCTGGGATACCAAAGACCCACACCAGGTGTACCCTTAAGGAATCTGAAGATTCTTTTTACAGCAGCTAGATTTGATTCTTTAGGATCAACTAGAAACCTAGCACATAAACAGGTAGCAAACATAATATCTGGTCTACTAGCAGTTAAGTATAGCAAGCTCCCAATCATGCCTCTGTAAGCTGTTACTGAAACAGCTTTGCCACTGGCATCTGTATCCAACTTTACATTGGTTGCCATTGGGGTTTTGATAGGAGAACTTTGATCAAATTTAAACTTTTTCAAAAGATCTAAAGTGTACTTTCTTTGATTTATGAAAATTCCATTTGAGGTTTGTTTAACCTGTAATCCTAAAAAGAAAGGAAGTTCTCCCATCATACTCATTTCATACTTTGATTTCATGAGTAGTGAAAAATTCTTGCATAACTACGCATTAATAGAACCAAATATTATGTCATCCACATAAAGTTGAACAAGCATAATATCAGACTTCACCTTCTTTATGAACAGTGTGGTATGCACTTTACCTCTGGAATAACCATTGCTCATAAGAAAATCAGTTAGAGTGTCATACCAGGCTCTAGGGGCTTGTTTTAAACCATAGAGAGCTTTGTCCAACTTATAGACAAAACCTGGATGATGTTCGTTTTCAAAACCTGGAGACTACTTGACATAGACTTCTTCTTGCAGCTTACCATTTAAAAATGCACTTTTCACGTCCATTTGAAATACCTTCATGCTCTTATGATCAGCATAGGCTAGAAACAAACGAATTGCCTCTAACCTGGCCACAGGAGCAAATGTTTCATCATAGTCATGCCTTCTTCCTGTCTGTAGCCTTGAGCAACTAATCTTGCCTTATTTCTAATGACATGATCTTGCTCATCCATCTTGTTCCTGAAAACACATTTGGTGCCAATTATTGTTTTTCCTTTAGGAGCAGGGACCAGCTTCCATACTTTGTTTCTCTCAAACTCATTGAGTTCTTCTTGCATGGCAGTGATCCAATTGGCATCTTTAAGTGCTTCATCCAATTTCTTAGGCTTCACTAGGGACACAAAGCTAGAAAACATACAAAAGTTTCCTAAGCTGTCCCATCTTGTTTGCACCCCTTTGTTGATGTCACCAATTATTTGATCGTTTGGGTGACACTTGATCCACTTAGGATCTTGCTTCAATGACGATTCTCCTGAGTTATCTTAAACAGGTCTTGTTGAGCAGCTCTCAAGATTTTCAGACACATTGATATCTTGAGCCTGTTCACTTGTTGAGCATGACTCTCCAGTGTTGAACACATCAGTAGAGGATCCAGGAAAATCAACATTGATTGGTTCAGGACATGAGGTTGTAATTATGTCAGTACACTTATTCACACAGGGTGTATCAACATAATCATCATCATGCCCATCATGATTAGTAGGTTCCACTCTGGATGTAGTGGAAGCTTTTGAGTCCTTTTCTTCATTGATGGAATGCATAAGATCATCAAAGTTGAACTCTCCTGAAACTGTTTCAGGAACCGCTTTGGTGGAGGCACTCCTAGACTCTTCAAAGGTGACATTGATAGATTCATCTATCACCTTTCTCTTGTTGTTGTATACTCTGTAGGCTTTGGAGATAGCAGAATATCCAACAAACACATCTTCACCAGCTTTGGGTTCAAACTTTGCAAGTTGGTCCCTTTGATTCAAAATGAAGCAAGGACATCCAAACACATGGAAATAGCTAATGTTTGGCCTCCTCCCTTTAAGTAACTCATAGGGAGTCTTGTTGAACCTTTTCACCACTAAGGATCTTTTTTGGGTGAAGCAGACATTATTAACAGCTTCACCCCAAAATGATGAAGGTAAACCTGATGTACACAGCATGGTTCTAGCAGCTTCAATGAGACATCTGTTTCTCCTTTCAACAACTCCATTTTGTTGTGGAGTTCTTACTGCTGAAAAGTTCTATGAGATCCCTCTTTCTTCACAGAAGTCCTCAAGAGTACTATTTCTGAACTTAATACCATGATCACTTCTAAGCTGCTTTACTTGAGCAGAGTTCAGCATTTCCATCTTCTTGATAAATCCAATGATTTCTCTAGCAGCCTCTCCTTTGCTCTTCAGGAAGATCACCCATGTAAACCTGGAGAACTCATCAACCATAACTAGAGTGTATCTTCTTCCTCCTAGACTTGGGACACTGACTGGTCCAAACAAGTCCATGTGGATTAAGAAGAGAGGAGTATCAATAGAGCAATTGTGCTTAGATTTAAAAGATGATTTTCTCTGCTTGCCTTTCTCACAAGCTGTGAAGAGTTAATCCTTAACAAAGGTTATAGAAGGCAAACCTGTTATCAACTCTTTCTTACAGAGTTTGTTGATATTCTTGAAGTTCAGGTGTGATAGCCTTTTGTGCCCCAGTTCAGGTCTGCATTGCTTCTTGAGATAAAGCAGGTTTCAGTTGTAGGATCAGCATATTTTATGTAACCCAGGTGCTCATCAAAGTTAACCTTGTAGCCAGCATCACACAGTTGACTTATGCTTACAAGATTATGTTTCAGCCCAACCACATAGGCTACCCTTTTGAATACTGCAGCACTAGCTTGAAAAGGCCGTATCCTTCTATGGATCCATGTACATTGTCACCAAATGTGACTTTTGGCCATTTTTCAGGCCTGAGATCACTCAGCAGGTCCTTGCAACCTTTCATATGTCCTGAGCAGCCGCTGTCCAAGTACCAGACCTGGGATGGTTGTTTGTCCTACACAGTGTCATGAGAAAATATTAGTTATTTTTAGGGGAACTCATCATAGGGATGAGTTCTCCTACTTCATCAACATTTTTTGATGGACTAGTGATATCCATTCTAATATTTCCTATTTTGATGGTATCAGCTTGGATACCATCCTCATTGACTATGTTACTTCCAACACTGCTCGTTTTTGGAATGATGGAACTAGCAGAGTCAACAGGCCTCATGTCCTCAGTTTCAGTACAGTCTTTGGCCATATGTGTCTTCTTCCCACACTTATAACATTTTCTCTTTTTAGCCTTTTTGGAAGAAGAACCTCCAGAAACATATTCTGAATTATTTTTGTTGATTCTGTCAGCAGGTTAGAAAACTTATTACTGTTTTTAGATGAATCAACAGTTTGGGTGGAAGGCACAATAGCAACAGCTTTGCCTGTTTCTTCTTTCCTCTTTTTGGGAGGACAGATATCATACACAGGAATTTTGATTAGCCTTTGACCTTCCACAGTTTTGGGAAACATATTCCCAAATTTCTCAGGTCGAGCAATGGCTTTGCCTTTGCCCTTACTGAGATGTGATGGATGTTGCCTATCAACATAATCACTGCTTTTGGTCTTGAAACATTTACCTTCATTTATAACCAAATTTCCACTATGATTTAAAAACTTATTTGAAACCACAGCAGATTTACTTCCAACATGAGACTTACTCCTGTTGAAAGCAGGCTGCTTACCTTTTGAAAACTTTTTCTCAAAATGATTAGCATCAAAAGGATTAACATATCTCTTACCATAAGCTTTGGACCCAGAGCCTGTTTTGTTAACAGGTTTAGAGTCCACGGCTGCAGCTTGAGCTTGTTTACCTTTCTTTTGCTTGTGAGAATCAGTAGAGCACTTAGCAGGCTGATTTGATGGAGAGCACATTCCATCATCAGCTTTTGGAGATTTTTCACACAAGCTGTGAGTATTTTGAGGTCTGACAAACCTGTTTGTTGAGACTAGCTTACCATTGACCTTCCGAATGAAAGTGCTAGGAAGCTCACCAAGAGTGGTTAAGTCATCTTTCAGATTATTTATCTCAACAATAGAAGTTGCTTTGTCAAGATCCCCTCCAAGATAGGCTTGGATTTGTGCAGGGATCTGTTGACTAATGCAATGGCTGACTTTTTGTGCAGATTGGCACCAAGATTGAACTATCTTTTGAAGCTTTACATGTTTTATATCTGTCTCTGTCTTTTCTTCTATTAAAATGGAGTTGATGTGTTTTAATTCATAAAGCTCAATTTCCAACTTATGAAAACTGTCCAGTTTGCTAAATTTTATGTCAAGATCAGTTTTAAGCTTAGAGATTTCAGACAGTAAAACATTATGCTTTCCAACAGCAGCTTTTAAATCAACAAACATGTATTCAAACATGTTTACTTTTTCATCAGAACTGTAAGCCATAAAGTTTTGTACCTTGTAAAATCATTGTGGGATTCGAGTACTCTAAGCTGCTGAAGGCTTCAGCTTCAGCCATGTCCTGTTTCAAGTTGCTGGTTGATGGGACATCAGTGTTGGCCATTAGACAGTTGTTATCTTCTTCATCTGAAGATGAGTTAGATTCCTCCCAATCACATGTCTAAGCCATGAGTCCCTTTTGCTTGTTGGAAGCCACTGAGTTTTCCAACTTTTTCAGCTTACCAATGGCCATAAGGTACTTAAACCTTTCGCCATCCTTCCTGTTTGTCTTGAGTGGTTTGGATGACTGACCAACAGCTTTAGAGACACAGTCAGTAGCTATGTGGCCAGTCTTGCCACATTTAAAGCACTCAACCTTAGTTTTATCAAATGCCTTCTTTTTTACAGCATTTGAGTTCCTCTGCAGCATTCTTCCACCAAACCTCTTCTTGTTGAACTTTTTGACAAGCATTGCAATCATTTGCTCATCTTCAAGTTCAGTAAGATCTTCACATTCTTCCTCTTCAGACATCTCTTCCCTTTCATCATCAGCCTGTTGATCAGGTTGTGCGAACACATCACATACCTGACCAACAGGTTGTCTCACGCTGGGCACCAAGGCAGCACCTCTCTTAGACATTTCCAAGGCATTTCTTTTCTGTTGCATTGACTGCACATCATTCAGTAGGGATCCATACAAGTTTATAAGATCCATACCTTTGACGGTGCCTGAATTTCTCAAGATAGTAGAAAAATAGTTCCATTCTTCAGGCAGGATGTCCAAGAATTTGTTCACCAGAGTTAAGCTGTCCTTTGCGATTCCAACAGCTTTGAGATCATTGATAAGAGCAGTGAACCTGGTATAGGTTTCCGTGAGTGATTCCTTTGGTTTTGCAAAGATGAGTTCATACTGTCTAACAAGATTGTTGATCCTGTTATCCAGTGTGATTGTGGGACCATCATAGACGGTACACAAAGTATCCCACATCTCCTTTGCAGTATTCATTTTCTCAACCTGTTTGAACACATCATCAGGAAGAGAACTCACCAGGTTGTTCTTGCCTTTTGCTTCAAGAGCAACCAGCCTTTTGTCTTCATCAGACCATTGAGTTTTGGCCTTCTTAAAGGTTCTGATTTCAGGGGCAGCTCCTTCAACAGCAGGAGTGATAGTAGTAACAGAAGTTAGCACATAGGGTCCTTCCAGTACTATCTCTGGCAGTTGTACATCCAGATTCTCTAAGTAAAGCATCATTCTGCACTTCCAACCAGAGAAGTTTTGATGATTGCATTTGGGGGGTTTGGCCATTGAACCATTTTCATAGTAAGAGGAGGAACTTGCAGCACTGTTGTCCATGGGAAAGTAGGGAGATTAAGAGATCTAGAGTTGACCCACCCTCTATCTGCTCTGATTCCAGTTGTAGGTCCAAAAAGGTTTCCCTAGAGTATTGTTCTAAGCTGTAGAGGGGGGGGGGGGGGGGTGAATACAACTAATTAAAATTCAACACTCTTTTCTCAATGTTTGTGTATACTATTAACAAATATTAATTACAAACAAGCTTGACTGCGGAAAGGTTCAAGCTGAGATGACAGATACAACATTTGTTTCAACTAATCTAAGACACACTCAGACTAGATACAATGAATACACTCACTTAGATGAACTCACTGATTTTACAAGACACAGATGGACAGCTTGAGTATGAACAGCTTAGACACTCGTACTGTTATATTCAAGCAGACTTGCATGCATGAAAAACTCACTTTAATGCACGATCTGATTTCTCACTCTTGGATATCTCACAATCCTTAGAAGCTTCCTTTTATACTCTCACTGAGAATCTCAGTGAAGCTTCTTCATTGGACAACGAGATAGTGGGATGTGTTTCCAAAAAGACAAAACAACTTTTCTGCACATTCTAATAAAGCAGACTTGTCTTTATGTGGCAGAATCTTTGTCTTTTTCTTTTTGTCACTGTTGCATAAGACTTTAACCAAAAGAGAAATGTCAACTTTGCATCTTTCTTCGTTTGTTAAGGCCATTTTGATATAAGAAAAGGTCTGTCACCCTTTTCAGATATCCGTTTGTCCTCATGTAATAGAACAGCGTAGGCAAGCTTTTGTAGTTTCTGTTTTCCAGTTTGTCTTCGACTTGTAAACTAATCTTGTAGCCAAAAACAATACATGAGGACTTTGAAACATATTCCATAAAGTGTTTAGCCTGTTCACAGAACAGGTTCTGTTAATAAAGAACAGAACACTTAGAATATGTCCAAGCTGCTCAACAGAACAGAGCAGCGTAGACAGTTTATGTCCAGCCTGTTCAGCAGACAGAACAGTTTGGACAATCTGCCTTTGTTGCAACAAATGCAACAGGGTAAACAACTTTGACTCATATTGCAAATCACTTTTCAGGTTTCAATAAGGCATAAACAGGCCTTAAATTATACCTTCAAGTGCATCAAACAGGTTTGATTAAAAATCTCCCCCTAAGATGTAGAGCAGGTTTGACTGAGGCCTTTTTGTGCCTAACAGACATCATCGAAGAATAGTGACATAAATAATAACTCAAGCAGCGATGTCATTCAAAAGTAGCGACATAAGTTGTGATTCAACTAGTTACAACAATCGATAGTAGTGACACAGATTATAACACAACTAGTGACATAATTCAAGAACAGCGACACAAACAATGACACCAATAGTGACATAACTCTAGATAGCGACACTTTTACCAGAAGTCAATAAAGGTTTTAAAAAAATTTAGCGATGTGCCTTTTGATGTCATTAAAACCTGCGACACATTTATAGCGACACCTCTTTTGACGTCTCTAATGATGTCACTAACACAAAATACGTCGCTAAAAATGTCGCTGAATGTGTCGCTGAAAACCATTTTTTTTGTAGTGCATGAGAAGCTACTTGAAGTAGCCTTCATAAAGAGTTTGAGTTTTTGGTCAAACAAATTTACCTTTTTACCCCCTAATATATATATAGGGGTAAAGCCATACAATAGTAACCTACTTTTGAAAGTTTATCAATATGGTACGTCTACTTTTTTAAATATCGATATGGTACCTGTACTTCAATTTTTCATACCGATATGACCATATTTGTAATATACCCCTGTTTTTCATACCACTAGAACCGTGTTTCGTATGGCTTTACCACATATATATATATAAACTACAACTTCTAATTAATTTAATATTCTTTTATGTCATTTAATACTAAAAACAACTATAGCTACTTTTACGAAACACTTATATCCAACTTTTTCTAAAAGCAACAGCTCTCAAAGCTCCAATTACTAAAAACTCTGGCTACTTTTGCCAAACATACCCATTGTTTGTGTGGGTAAATACTTAGCCACGTGGTATTCGATAACTGGCTCCAAGAAGTGTCCAAGACAGGGATACCCTGCTATCATCAATTCTGGGTCATTGTTGTGGTGTGGGACTAAAGATAAGGGGACAAGTCAGGAAGGAGCGCAGAAGGGAAACATTTCATTGGCCCATCTCTACAACAAAACCTTGTACTGTGAGAACGACGCATAAGATGTCGACATCTTGTCTCCATCTGGAACCCCTATTTCATCCTTATACCATAATCCAATAAGCGAGAATAATAGAGAGATATAAATAGGCTAAGTTCTCATTCTCAAAGGTAAGCACAAATATATCCTTTACTAATCCAATTATTTTCTCTCAATACCTGCTATCTATAGTATGACTGACTTGGGCGTCAGAGGTGCCTTACAGGGGTCATCTCCCTATGTTGCACACTGACATTCTTTGTTATTTTTCGGTTCTAAGCATTGACTAGAGGGCGGATGCTAAAGAAGACTTGGATGAGAGGAATGGCATCTAAACAAATGGTGTCATCCATGGGACCGACTGGATTTTCACTGGTTTTCGTGATTTGATCCTTTCTTTTGTCACAAGACGAGAAACCCTTAAGCTCAGTATCTTAGGAAGCCGCGGAAGAATGTAAAACTGTTCCAACTTGTCAAGACTCACCCTTACGGATGAGTCCTGACGACAAGGTCCCAAGGAGCAATACAACATCAATCACAATAAAGATAAAATTAATAAGGTGCATAATTAAATCATATTACAGAAGTTAGGAATAGATTACAACAAGTTTAAAACAAAACTATTAAAGGGCACAAGGACACTAATCTAATACATAGTCACAACACATAGCATTGATCTACCCAAACCACCACCATTATTGTCTTCAATCAATACCAATTGTAGATTCAGTAGTGGTCTAATGACTTCTAATTCAAGCTTGCAGATCCTAAGGACTTGGTTCAGCTGGACCTTTTCCTTTGATTAAATCTGTAAAAAGATTCAACAACAACTGTAAGCGTTTGGCTTAGTGAGATTATAGATTTAACAGTTAACATGCTATGACAATTTTAAGCGTAGACTTGACTTTTTCTTTTGACTTTAATCTCTGACTTTGACTTTAAGCGCGATTTTAACAAGACTGCCGCTATTAGCCAGACATTGTGAGACATAGGACTTAAGATCGTATGATGTTTAATCCTACGCACACGCTTTTAATTGTGGGGATCAGCTACATGCTGGGGTAGCTACCAGTAAGACAACGTGGGCGAACATCAGAGTAGACTTAATCATAGATTGGCGTAGACTTACTCAGACTTGAATTGTGTGGAAGCATATGAAAACTCTTACAAGAGGGCAATTGACTGAATGCATACAAAGTAATGAATCAAGATAGTAACAACAATATATAAATCAAATGCTTACTTTGACTGTAAAGACATTTATACAAGATGATATATTAAAAGCTATCCTGATCCACTGGGCATCACCGTACCAAGGTGTGCATAGGTTACATTCCAGCTGAGCATAAAGACTTTCAAATAAAGTTAGAACAACAATATGTCTCACAGCAAGACAAGCATGTATACAGTTATATCTATAACTCACAATTACCATTTAAGGCAAGACTGTTGACTTTGACTTGCGCAAGCGGATTAAATCCACCACATGAGTTATATCAGGATATGACTTTAGCATTACAAACTTTAGCTTTGAATTTACTGACTTTAGCTCTAACTTGTTTATCTGACTTTTGCTTGTCTTTATTGACGGAGCTTGACCTTAATTGCTTAAACTTGGCTTTTCTGGCTTGGCTTTACAGACTTTTGACTTTGTAACATTGTTCAGATTTTTCTGAACCTGTTAATTATTTGGAAATCAATTAACATAAGCTTTTATGACATTACATAACGCATTTGTGTATTTCTGTTGCATTCTTGGACTTTTTGAAGCTTATGTATAGACATATTAATTTATTGACTTTTCATGTCGGCTCAGACTTTGTTGTATTCTCAATTAAGCTTATGACTTAGCTTTGACATGATTTAATGACTTTATGTGTTTTATATGCATTTCATGGACATGTGTAATCTATTAGGTCATGCTTGCATAACAATTAGTTTCCATGACTTCATACTATTTCATATTCACAAACTAGCATGTCAAATTACTGATTTTATGAGCCTAATATACCCATGATCATAAGCTAAATCATGATCTAACAATCACATATGTATAAACATTCCTATTGTCTTTATGTTAATTCACACATATACTTTCATGACATTGCTGAAATGCATCAAACATGTTTAAGGCCACTATTCGTTTTATTATTTGGTCGTACACATACCCATGTTCATTTATTTCCATTCGATGCCATTTGTGAACATATATGTGTGTCTATATGCATTTCTTGTTATTAAAATCTTACTCTATGCTTTCCTTTAATTCTCATATCAATGAACAATATACTTATCAAAATGCCATCATTTACATGAATAACAAAGTCATTTTATACATTAATAAAGTATGCATTTTAGTGATTTTACTGAATGGGTTGAGTAGCCAATAAATGAGTATTATAATAAGGTAATTTTAGTTTATACATTGACAAAAGACTTAAATCCCTTAAATGATAGTTTCAAATTAGTGATAGCAACACTAAAATAATACATGAAAAGAACCATCCAAATGAAGAAGCTTGGAGCTCAATAGCATATATCCGAGAAATGAATTAAGAAGAAAAGGAAATGAAAAAGGCTTCTTTCTTTACACACACATTGCACACATTCTATATTTATGAAAGTGAAAGGGACATAGTTGTGAATTATTTCGTGTACTCTGCACTCACACACAACTTTTAACTTGTATAAAAAAGGGAAGAAAAAAGGCTACTGTTTCTGCTTCTCACTACAAGAAATAGGAGTTTTAGCGGCGACTAAAGTCGCGGCTAAAGGCTAGATATGTCGCTGCTAAAGGCTTTAGCGGCTACAAGTCGCTACTAAAAAGTCGCTGCTAAAGCTTTAACACTAAAACTTAGATGTCGCTGCTAGATGTGTCGCTGCTAATACCTGTCGCCGCTAATACACATTTTCGCTGCTAAATGTGTCGATGCTAATACTAATTATATATATTTTTAATATTTTTTAGTAATTAAATAAAACCTACTATTAAATTTGTGTGTGTGTGTGTCTATATATATATATATATATATATATATATATATATATATATATATATATATATATATATATATATATATATATATATATATATATATATATATATATATATATATTTGTAACCTGCTATTTTATATAAATATAAACAATACGTACTACAAAATTCATAATAATATATACAAAACAACGTACGTTACAAATACGTTTGTTACATAATTAGCTAAAACACTAACAATCTAATCATCATCATCATCTTCATTATCGTCGTTGTCTTCATCATGCTCCTCATTATCGTTTTGACTACTAAACTTTCAATAAAGTTCCATCACGGCATCTTTAAATGAGGGTTGTTATAGACCGCATCGAATTTTCCTGCTACAAAAAATATATCTAAACACATTAGTAAACATATACCGATCATGGCGTGTAACAAGTATTTTTAGCAAATACCGACTTATACATACTTATCATGGCAAGTAGATATAACTAATACCGACTCATCATCATCAATTACAAGTATACATGTCTCATACTAACTCATCAAGACCCGTTACAAGTATTTTTAGCCAATACCGACCCATACATACTCATCATGACGTGTAACAAGTAGGTATATCATATACCAACGCATCATGATCAATTACATGTATACATCCCTCATACTAACTCATCAAGTCCCGTTACAAGTACCTCTAGCAAATACCGAGTTATACATACTCATCATGGCGTGTAAGAACTAGATATAACTAATACCAACCCATCATCATCAATTACAAGTATATATGTCTCATACTAACTCATCAAGACCGGTTACAAGTACTTTGAGCAAATACTGAGTTATACATACTCATCATGGCGTGTAAGAACTAGATATAACTAATACCAACCCATCATCATCAACTACAAGTATATATGTCTCATACTAACTTATCAAGACCATTACAACTAGTTTTAGCAAATACCAACTTATACATAACCATAATGTCGTTTAAGAATTATATATAACTAATACCAACTCATCATCATAAATTGCAAGTATACATGTCTCATACTAACTCATCAAGACCTGTTACAAGTACTTTTAGCAAATACCGAGTTCTACATACTCATCATGGCGTGTAAAAACTAGATATAACTAATACCAACCCATCATCATCAATTACAATTATATCTGTCTCATACTAACTTATCAAGACTCGTTACCGCTATTTTTAGCAAATACCGACTTACACATAACCATAATGGCGTGAAAGAAGTAGATATAACTAATACCAACCCATCATCATCAGTTACAAGTATACATGTCTCATACTAACATATCAAGACCCGTTACAACTATATATGACTCATTACAATTATAAGTGTGTCAGATAATTTACCTGTGATGGACGTGAGGTCTGCCCGGGTATGTATGCCCTAGAAGTCGTCGTTCCGGAAGGTTTATGATTGAATCCTTTTATGTTTCCCCGTCTGGAACCTAATACCTTCTCAAAACTCGATACCTCATCTAATTGGGTTGGATTGTTCGATGAAGATGATCGTTCGTATTGCTCCGCGAACTCACGCACCAAAGCATTCTGTATTTTACAAAGATAATTAAATAGCATAGTATACTTTTAAGCATTAAACATCAATATATTTTTTAAGTTTAAGCATAATCACTTACATATTGTGCCTCGACCATTGGGTCAACCAATGTCCCATTCTTATTGATATGCGCATCATAAAATTCTTGGATACGACTCATACTCTGTTTAACATTAAAATTTGATTTCATATATATATATATATATATATATATATATATATATATATATATATATATATATATATATATATATATATATATATATATATATATAACTGCGTAAAAAACCCCAAACTTGTCAGTTTTTTGTAATTAAAACTCCAAATCATTTTTCGTTGCATAAAAAACCACGAACTAAATAAAAATTAGTAATTGAAGGTTTTATCAATTGGTAACCGATTGAAACCGGTTATTAATCCTACGTGGACCGGTAAATAACCTACATGGAATAAATTTTAATTGTTAAAACCGTTTACTAAGTATTACACATCATTTAAACTCTCGTTGATGATGTAATCCCGTTTAAAAATTACAATTAAAAATTATCAACGAGGTTTAACTAATGTGTATTATTTGACAACCGGTTTCAACAATTAAAATTTATTCCATGTACGTTATTTACCGGTCCACGTAGGATAAATAACCGGTTTCATCCGGATACCCATTGATAAAACCTTGATTTACTGATTTTTAGTTAGTTCGGGGTTTTATATACAACGAAAATTGGTTTGGGGTTTTAATCACGAAAAACTGACAAGTTATGGGCTTTTTGCGCAATTATCCTATATATATATATATATATATATATATATATATATATATATATATATATATATATATATATATATATCTATATATATGTATATATATCTGTGTGTGTATGCATAAATCTTTTGTCATAACTTACTTTTTTATGACAAGCACTACTATACGATCTCGTCCCTCCATGATTCCTAACCACTTGTTTAGCACGATTTATTTTGTTTTGACTAGAACGCTTCAAATATTTTTCTGTGTGAAAAAAATCAATGCATCTATGCCAATTTTCCATAGTCATACCCTCAGGGGGGTTGGCCCTAGCTCTCTCAACATCCTCATATCCTCCCACTTTTTTAAAATATTTATTTGCTTCAGTTTTACGACCTCTATAACGAGCCGACATCATATATTCATAACCCTCCCTTAACCTGCTTTGAGTAGGATCTTCCATAACCCCTTGCAAGTCAAAATATGGCTAAAAATAATAATAATAATGTTAGACAAGTAAAAAGTAATAAAAGATGAAGATAAGATTTACACTTAAATAAATAATTTACCCGAAGATGCTCATACAAAGCATGCTTTTCGGCGAGAGAAACTTTTTTCCACGACTCCCTATCCAAAGGGATATCCCGCCACATGTATCCGGCAGCCTCGCGTATAAAAAGGTCATGTATAGTGCCAACTGTCGTAGCTGTAGCATCATCAAACGGTAACGGCAACGGTTGTCTCCCATTGCTTTCCCATGTGGGCATCAGATTCAAATTTTTTGCCCGGCCTCTACGACGGACTGGCACGACTGCAATTGCAATTAAAAGAATATTAGGCATGATAAATCATAATTAATAAATGAATATAACAAATAAATAACATTACCATCCATCTCATGAACACCGCGACCTCGACCACCGGGAGGTGGTGGATCCTCACGGCCATCACCGTCATGGCCTCGTCCCATGACATCGGCCATCAAGTATAGCACAATGAACCATACAAATGCCATATCCTGAAAACTTAAAATATATAGAATAGACAATACTAAACAAAATACACAGTGCATTTTAATTAGACGAACAAAATATAAATCTTAATATTACAATGAGTCAAATGTTATTACACATAAAGTGTTTCAATCGGAATCATTCTCATCCGGATCATTTTCAATATAATCAGCCTCGTCAGACATTTCACTATCGTAATCAGAATCACTTTCATTGTAATCAGTCTCGCCATCAGGCACTTCATTCACGGTACCAGTTGGCAGACTAACTTCAATTTCACCTGTTGAGTGTAAGCTTTCAAAATAGTGGCTAAAGTCGATTACAAGTCTACAATTCGACAAACAATTAGTATGAATGACATTGACATTTTCGGTGGAGTCATCGTCAACATTTTCAATGTGTCCATCGTTTATAGGCATATTCCAAATTTTACGATGATTAACATTTTCAACAACCCACCGATGGTTATGGCGTTGGTCTCCTCGAGAAGGTTCTTGGATGTAGAACACTTGTTTGGCCTGTGTAGCAAATATGAGTTGATCATCTTTGTTCCATTCGCGTTGTGTGTCGATACTTGTGATATTGTTTTCGCATATAACTCCCCTTCGTGTATCGAACCACTTACACCGAAATAGAACAATCGAACAGTTATATGAATAATGCAACTCGATGATCTCTTCTAGCTGACCGTAATATTTCTCTTCATTTTCTCCCTCCACTAAAACCCCAGAGTTTTGTGTTGTTCGTTGTGCGTCACGACTATGTACCATAAACCTGACACCGTTGACTATGCAAGCGGAATAATTATAGGCATTTACATGCGCACCTAATGAAATAGCCGACAACTCTTTGTGGAATAATGGAGAATTTTGTTTTTGCATCTCAAAGACCTAGCATATATAAATTATGTATTATGTTTGATAAATATGGTATTAAATTCAAATATATATATATATATATATATATATATATATATATATATATATATATATATATATATATATATATATATATATGTATATTGTATTACCTTATGGAGGAACCAACTAGGAATTTTAGTTTTTAAATTACTTTGTGGATTTTTTGCTTTGAATACACTACATTGATGACAAAAAAAAATTAGAATTAGTAAATGAGAAAAAATATAGTATTAAACAAATGATAAAAGGTTAAAGATGAGACAGTTACTTCATATATTCTATGACTTCTTCACAACTATCAAGAACAAATGATTCTAGGTTTTTTTGTCTATTAGATCAAGATGTTTCACTTCCACTGCACATGTCGGTCGACATTTAGACTCGAATACCCACATCTTTTTTTCTTCAAAGATAACATCCTTTATTCTTTCAGGGCGCTTGAATTTAGTCTGGACATCTTAAAGGTACATTGTTAGATATTTAATTTCGATCATGTGGACTTATTTTGTAATAATTATTTACTTAGTATTTAGTCTTGTATTTAGTTTCCTTGTAATTTATTTCCATGTAAAAGTCTAGGGGCCAAAGGTGTCAATGTCTCATAGTTAATTAAATGAAGCTATGTATAGCTCCTAGGGTTTCACATTGTATGATATGGTTGAAACATATTCAATATCACAGCCGCCATTTACACATATTCTGTCAACATTCCATTTGTCTTTTCTTCATCATTTCTCAATTATTGAGCTTGTTTCTTCTTGGGATTTGATAAGGAATCATAAAGGTTCTGATATAGAAAGGGAATTCATATTTACAATTGGTATCAGAGCTAAAAGGGTGGATTTTAACTTGCATTCTTACGGATTCTGCTGGGTTTCTTCATGTTCTTCGAGTTCTTCATCCTCTAAACCGGTTAGATCATTTTAATCTTCAGTTTTCGGTTGTTTTTTGTGTTATTCTCGTAATATAATCACCACAATATCATCCTATACTGATTTCGAGCTTATTCTGTTCCATCTTTCCTTTAAAATCATCAAGAATCGGTTGTTTTGAAAAGTTTAAAAAATATGGGTTTTAGTGGGTTTTTGCTTGTTTTTTACTGATATTTAAGTGTTTTGGTATAGTTTAAATCATCTAAAGTGTTTAAAATAGTTTCCCAATCATTTAGAAACAATTTTAGGCTTTAAATCTGCTAAAATCATTATCTGAACTGTTCTGCCTTAGAATATCTGCTTAAAACCTGCTGTAATTCGGACCCTTAACTGTAGCATTTCGGACCATCTTAGATCCCAATTCGGACTCATTTCGGACCATCTCAAACCCTAGTTCGGAACTCATTTCGGTCCACTACGGACCAGACTTAGGTGTATTTCGGACCACCCTGTGCCCATTTCGGACCCTAATTCGGTCCCATCCTAACTTCGGACCATCTGAAGTTCAGATCAGGCATTTTCCATTTTCATTAATTGACTTGTGCTTTAATTTCAACTCTCACTTCGAACCTAATCCATTTCGGAACAACCGAATCCGGACCATCCGAATTCGGTCCCCTTCCTGGACAATCCCATAAGTGTTTGCCCGACTTAGACACTATTCACCCGGACTCGGACCATCCGAATTCGTTTCCTATTCATCCGAAGTACTCCTATTCACCCGAACTTGGACCACCCGAATTCGGCTCCATCACCCATCCGAACTAAACACTGTTCATCCGAATCTGGTTCATCCGAATTCGGCTCATCCTACACTACCCATCCAAATTTGGTCTCTGTCCGAACCAGTGTTCCCATCCGAATTCGGTCCCTTGTCCGAATTCAGTATTTCATCCGAATTAGCACCATCCTGTGTGCTATACTTCCGCAGTCCAGCCCATCCGTTTCAAGTTTCCACCTTTAAGATCTTATCTTTTTACTCAGCACCCAAATCATGTCTCATGAAGCTCTCGTACTCGGATCTGAGAATAGACCACCTGTTCTCTATCCTAACGAGCATGAACAATGGAAATCCCGGTTCCTCAAATTTTTCGGAATGCAACCACTTGGGAACCTAATGCTTCAGTCCATCTCTGAGGGTCCCGTGATCTACTATCAGGAAATCGCAGCCAGACCCGAGGCTGACCCCCCTATCCTAGCTTCTAAGGTTGAAAGAGAACCCGCTAATGATGCCGAGAGAGACAGGCAGCATGCCGATAAGAGGGCGCAATATTTGATCTATCAGGCCCTCCCCACTGATATCGTGGTTGGCATAGACAGCAAAATGTCTGCAAAAGAAATGTGGGACGAATTGGAAGTCCAAATGCTGGGGGCAGATCTCGATGATCGTGCTAAGATAGAGGAAACGAAGGCTAAGTTTACAGAATTTCAAACCAAAGACGGGGAACCTCTGCAGGCTACGTTCACAAGGTTTTGTGCAGTACTGAATGAATTAAACAAACTGCACATCAAAAAGGACAGGGATGACATAAACATTCAGTTCTTTGCAGCCTTAGCCCCCGAGTGGAAGATTGCATGCCGGGCCACAAAACGCGTCCTGAATATTCCTGAGGTATCTATCAATGTCGTCTTCAAAGAGCTGAAAAAGTATCAAGGGGATGTGGATCAACAGAAACTGATGGCAAATCAACTCGCATGTTTGCTGCTATCTGCCAACACTGGAATGAAACCCAATGATTCACTAGCCTTGATTACCAACACGAATATTCCCACTCCATCCTTTGCACCAGGTTCATCGTCATCACAGTACATGTATGCTTCTCCTCCACGTGAAGTAATTGATGAGGAAGAGGCCACTATTCAGGAACAAATAGCCTTGTGGACCAATCGTCTCCTATAATGACGTTTTTCCAACAAGACTAACAATCAACTCCGTTATGACACTGGTCCGCAGAGGTACTCAGATGACCGTAGGGATGGACGACGCGATGACTATCGCCGGGATGATTATCGTAGAGACGACAGGGATGAGAGAAGGTATGACGATAGACGCGACTATCGAGATGATCGCCGTTATGAAAGGCGAGACGATAGGCGTGATGATCGCCGGGATGACAGGAGAGAGTATGATAGAAGGGACGATCGTAGGGATGATCGTAGGGACGACTGCAGAGATGAGAGGAGAGAAAATGAGCGGAGGGATAGAAGAAGGGACAGAAGCCGAGAACCGCGTCACGCCGACAAGAGGCCGGTTGAAAGAAGAGATGAGAGGCCGCATGCCGATGAACAAAAGCCGCAGAAGAGCGTCTCTGTTACAAATGTGGAAAACCGGGCCACTTTGCTCCGGAGTGCAACAATAAGTTTTACAGAGACGTCGGCTACTATGAGAGAAAGTTGGAGGCCGCGAAGAAAAGGACCGATGCCATGGCCCTCGTCGCCCGGGAAGATTACTGGGATGCTGAAGATACCGACGAGGAAGATGATAAGTTTGACAGAGACGTCGGCTACTATATGGTTGATCGTCTAGGGTTGGAGCACTGTGCCATTTCCACTGTTGAGAGTTCAGACCATGCTGCTGAGGGGGAGACAATGAAAAATCTACCAGCATGTCTGATGGCAACAACCGACGATCCCGAATGCTCATCATCCGGTTCAGAGACAAATGAGGTATATTCCTGTTAAATTCCAGAACATGTAAATAATTTATCTGTAAATAATGAATGTACATTGCACACACATATTCTTGATCTACAAGCTAGGTTAAATGCTGAAACTGCAAAGTGTGTACAGGCTGAACATCTAGCTCAAACTTTAAAAGAGTCGTCTGAATTATATCAATCAAAGTGGTTAACTAATCACAATGTTATAAAACAGATGTTAATCGAAAAAGTAGATGTTCAGGATAGGAATATATATCTTGAATCATGTATGGATAGGTTATCAAAAGAAAAACTCTCGTTAAAAGAAGAAATTTCTCTACTTTCAAAACAATTAGATACAGTAAATATGGAAAACATAGACAGTTTAGAGAAATATAAAAATGATTGAAGAAGAAAGGATAAGTTTGTACTCACGAATAAAGACCCTTGACGATGCATTTTTATAAAGGGGTCAAACAGAACAAACTATTCAATTAAATCAGCCCAAAGAAACTAGGTTTTACCATTCTAAACAAGAAATCGGTTTTAAAGATCCTAAATATTTGGAAAAAGCCGAAAAAGTATTACCTTTATTTTATGACATGAACTATATGGGAGCTGGGCTTAAATCTTTCTTTTTTGAGTCATCAAAAGAAGTTTTAAACCAAGAAAATGAGAAACGTGTTGAACATAAAGAAAAAGAAATTTATTTTCAATATGAAGAACTTAACGACAGTTTTCCATCTAGAGTACCCACTTTAGAGGAAGACTTCTTGTCAACTTATTCAGAAGCTGAATTGAAAACAGAAACTGTAAAACCAATTCGTCAACTTTATATTCCTACAAAAGTTCTTCAACATCAAATTAATGTTTTAGAAAAGGAATTGAAGTCGTCTCAAAAGAAAGCTCTTGATTTTCAAGATGCTCTTCTTAAGAGCGAAGAAAAATTGGTAAATCAAACTTTTCAACAAACTGTGGAATTAACTGTCTATAGAGAAAATTTTGACATGGTTTCTCAAAAATTAAAGGATTTTTCAAAAGAACAAACAGTTTCTCATTCCACCAAAATCCCATATGTGTCATCAAACTAAGGTAAAGCTAAAGCTGAAACTTCTTCTTTCACTGATAAAGGTGAGTGTTCAAAACCGTTTAAAAATGAGGTTTCTAAAAAGACTCAGATCCAATCCAAGTCTTTTAAGAAACCCACTCACCAACAAAAAGAAAATTCTGTCAAGTCTAAATCTTCCATGCTTACTGACTCTAATCGTTTTGTTCCTACAGATTATTTAAGGAGAGTCCCTAAAACAACCATGCAGGATTTTTCAAGTTTTTTTGTGAAGAAGGCTATAATGCCAAGTGAATTTGTTACTAGAGATAGGATGTCTGTAATCTCTAAAGACAATGTGTGTAACGATGTATCGAATTCTGTTGCTTCTTTATAGTACTCTTTCAGGGAATTATTTAACCTATGTCCAACTCGTTATAGACGACAGGTTCCTGAAATGAATGCTTTCGTACCATACCCTGTTAAAAGAATTCGGAAAAAGAAAACAAAAAATGTTGCATCATCAGCCACAAATAAAAGTGAGTCATGTCCGTTGCCGAGGCCCAAAACCAAAGCAAAGGTCAAAAAGGTCTCAAAAAGTCAAACACCGAAGGCAATTTCATCGCCTAAGGTTCCAAAGCCCAATAAATCCAATCTTCAATGGATTCCAAAGGGTTATGCATCCAGACCACACAAAAATGCTAAATGGGTTCCTAAAACTGCACATGTGTCATATACATCTGGAACTCCTAACAAAAAGGGACCCATATTGAGATGGGTACCCAAAGTTGTGTGATCTTTATGCAGATAGTTCTTGGTTACTTCTGATCAAGACCCGTTCTTCAATGATATTGCTTCTAGTTACCATAGACTAGGACCCGTTCTTTTGCTTGTCGGGTGTGCTTAAACCGACACGTTTGGCTTCTGTGCACACAGCTCAGGACCCGGTCTTAACTCATCATGTTTTTTGAACATCTTGGTTCAGAACACGGTTTGCTTGTAAATAAACGATGGATGTGTTTGAATGCATATAGTTTTTCATTATATGAATTTATTTGCTTTTCAGGCTAAATCCATTTGGTATATGGATTTGGGTTCCTCCAAGCATATGACGGGAAGAAGAGAATTGCCGTCCAACGTAGTTGAACAGTATTGCGGAATGGTAAAATTCAGGAACATCCATCAGGCTCATATTAGAGGATACGGGGACTTAGTTCAAAATAATATAGTCATCAAGGACGTTAACTATGTTGAGGGACTATCACATAATCTATTTAGCATAGGACGGCTCTGTGACAAAGGACTATAGGTAATGTTTAGAACTAAGAACTGCAGTGTAAGGAGTATGGATGGAAAAGAAATCTTATCTGGTTCCGGAAACTCTAACCTTTACACCATTGACGTAGCCAAACTCATAGTAAAGGATAGCATTTGCCTCTTATCAAAAGCCTCTTCAAAACACTCTTGGTTGTGGCATCGAAGTTTATCCCACTTGAACTTTGACAATATCAACAAGCTGGCTACGAAACAATTGGTCAAAGGTCTCCATGAATTGCGTTATGAAAAGGACCATCTTTGTGGAGCTTATGAGAAAGGAAAGATGAAACGATCATCTCACAAACCAAAGCCCGAACCATCAACGAAAAGAGTATTGGAGTTACTTCACATGGATTTATGCGGACCAATGCAGACACATAGCATAAACGGGAAGCGATATGTGTTGGTTATCGTTGATGACTATTCACGATATACCTGGGTCAGGTTCTTGCGATTCAGGGACGAGACAACTCAAGAAATCATAGATTCTATTAAGAGTGTCGAGACCCAACAGCAGCTATCAGTTCAATCAATCAAATCCGATAACGGCACGGAGTTCAAGAACTCGGTAGTTGAGGGCTTCCTTCGATCCAAAGGTATTCAGCATCAATATTCTGCTGCTAAAACGCCACAACAAAATGGGGTCGTGGAAAGGCGTAACCGTACGCTTGTGGAAGCCGCTCGTACAATGCTAACTTACTCAAAGCTACCTCCATTCTTGTGGGCCGAAGCCGTATCAACAGCCTGCTATACAAAAAATCGCTCCATTATCCATAGGCACTTTAATAAAACTCCTTACCAACTCTTTTTGAATAAAGTGCCATTTATCAAGTACTTACGTGTATTTGGTTGCAGGTGCTATGTGCTGAACGATAAAGACAACCTCGGGAAGTTTAACGAAAAGGCGGATGAAGCTATCTTCATTGGATACTCTTCCAAATCGAAGGACTATCGCGCATTCAATACCCGAACCAGAACAGTCAATGAATGTGTGCATGTCACATTTAATGAGTTGGCTGAACTGGCACCCGAAGTTGATCATACAGGACCTCGCATTACTCAAATGGCTGGAGACTATTCTAATAATCCCATTTCTTTTCCTTCTTCTGATTTGGTTAATTTGTTTGATCCTTTTTACGTAGTCCTAATGCTAATGTGTCTAATGTTGTCAATAATGTAGGTAATCCTTCCAATTCAACTGCACCACAAAGTTTCTCCGCTCCATCTTCATCCACATCATACCCTCATCCATCTACATCATCCACCGATACATCCGCAATTGAATCTACTCCCGTAATACCCTCACATATAATGTCAAATATCCTTTCCTCACCTGAACACTCAGAAATTGAACCGGAACCAGTGGTACCATCATTTGAAACCATTGACCAAGAATCTTCATCCATCCCCACTTTAAGCACTGAGATTCCGTCCTGAGCACCCCTTCCACACGAGATTAAATGGACCCGCAGTCACCCAACAGATCAAATCATTGGTGATGTTTCAACTGGAGTCCAAACTCGTAGGGCGTCAGCTAATGAATGCCTCTTCGCATCATTCCTTAGTATGATAGAACCCGCTCGTGTGGATGAAGCCCTAAAAGATCCAGATTGGATAGTTGCAATGCAAGAGGAACTCAACCAGTTTGAACAGCTCAGAGTATGGCGGTTAGTTCCCAAACCAAAAGACCGTATAGTGATCGGAACAAAGTGGATTTTTAAGAACAAACGAAATGAGAACGGCATTGTGATAAGGAATAAAGCAAGACTTGTTGCCAAAGGCTACCGACAACAAGAAGGGATAGATTACGACGAGACCTTCGCTCCAGTTGCACGAATCGAAGCAATCAGAATCTTCTTGGCGTACGCGGCACACAAGGACTTCAAAGTGTACCAAATCGACGTCAAGACTGTCTTTCTAAACGGTGAACTTAACGAAGAGGTGTACGTTGAACAACCACAAGGCTTTGTTGACACACATAAACCTGACCATGTTTATGTTCTAGATAAAGCCCTCTACGGTTTAAAACAAGCACCTCGCGCATGGTATGATAGTCTTTCTAATTTCCTTATTTCTGCCGGTTTCTGTAAAGGTGTGGTGGACACAACTCTGTTCACTAAAAGGGAAGGCCCACATATAATGCTAGTACAGATATATGTCGATGACATTATATTTGGATCTACTGACAGTAATTTCTGTAAGGATTTTTCTGCCCTAATGGAGTCCAGGTTCGAGATGAGTATGATGGGGGAAATGAACTTTTTCCTCGGATTACATGTCAAACAACTTGAGGATGAGATTTTTTGAACCAGTCGAAATATACTCTTGACCTTCTCAAGAAGTATAAGTTAGACTCTTGCACGAGTATCGCAACTCCCATGGCCTCCAACTGTAAGTTAGACACCGATCCTTCTGGGAAAAGTGTCGATAATACAACTTACAGAGGGATGATAGGATCCTTACTGTATCTAACTGCTAGTAGGCCGGATATAATGTTTTCAATATGTCTTTGTGCTCGATTTCAGGCCGACCCGAAAGAATTTCACCTAACTGCAGTAAAATGCATTTTTCGTTATCTTAAGGGTACACCCGATCTTGGTCTATGGTATCCAAAGGGAACCGATTTCGATCTTACCGCTTTTTCATATGCTGATTTTGCAGGTTGTAGAGTCGACATAAAAAGCACGTCGGGAGGAATACAGTTCTTGGGAGATAGACCAGTGAGTTGGTCCTCCAAAAAGCAGAATCGTGTTTCAACATCCACAGCTGAGGCTGAGTATGTAGCAGCTGCAAGCTGTTGCTCTCAAGTGCTATGGATGAGAACACAATTACGCGATTATGGATTCTCACTCACTAATATCCCAATTTACTGCGATTCTCAGAGTGCAATTGCCATATCTTGCAATTTCGTGCAACACTCTCGAACGAAACACATAGATATCAGGTATCATTTTATTAAAGATCACGTAGAAAAGGGAACCATTGAGTTGTATTTTGTTGGCACGGAATATCAACTTGCGGATATATTTACTAAAGCTTTAGACGAACCTCGTTTTCAGTTTTTAGTGTCTCATATCGGCATGTTGAATCCGCCTTCCAATTAAATATCAGATATTGTCTAACATAATTCTATTTCAATCTATCATGTTTGAAATTCCTTTATTTTAGAAAATTTCTGCTATTTAAATTTAAGGATTGTGTCGCAAAATTGAAGCTCGATATTTCCTTATCTGTGTACATTTTTAATAATTAATGATCCTGACAAATTACTGTGTGAATTGTTCATCACTGAGTGGGACGCAAACAAAATCCAGGTTTGTCTGTATCTTTAAGGCTAAAAAGGTTCAAAAATTCAATCTGAAAAGGATAAAAGGAGAGAATCAGTATTTATTTGAGGGGGAGTATAGTTAGGATATTAATTTTTATAATTCTTTGTTTCTTTTTAATGTTCGTAGTTAAATTTTTAAATTTTAGGTTGATTATATCTTAGTTTATTTTTAAGTTTACTTTAATAAGTCAGAAAATCCTGAAAAATATTTTAATTGTTCAAATTTATCAAAAAGCCAAAAATATTTTATTTTATTTTTTTTATTTTTATTTTTTTCTTAATGAAAAATACAAAATTTTGAATGAAAAATACAAAATTATGTAATAAATTGGGCCAATTTTTTTTAATAAAAATCTTGTTTCAATTTTTTTTATAAGCCGAATAATTTTTTTTTTTTGTTTTGTGTGTCTGTGTGTGATTTTGTGAAAAACCGGCGGCCCATTCCACATTTTGGGCACGAATCCTCTGACCCGGACCCGACCCGCGCCCCTATAAATGGGCGGGTCAAACAGTCAATCGGTTTTCTTCGTCTTCAAGCAACTTCTTCTCTTTTTCTCTCTTCCGACGACCGCTTTCCACCGCCCACACCTCCATTGACACTCTTCCAAGCTTTTGGAACACCATTTTTGTTAGGCACACAAAGGCCTCAGTCAAACCTGTTCTGCATCTGAGGGGGAGATTATTAATCAAACCTGTTGATGCTTTTGAAGGTTGAATTTAAGGCCTGTAATATGCCTTATTAAAACCGAAAAATGATTTGCAATATCAGCCTAAACTTGTTCTATGTGTTGCATGTGTTGCAACAAAGGCAGTTTTGCTCAAGCTGTTCAGTCTGCTGAACAGGCTGGACATAAACTGTCTACGCTGTTCTACACTGGTGAGCAGCTTGGGCAGTTTACAAGTGTTTAGTTCTTTGTGAACAGGCTAAACACTTTATGGAATGTGTTTCCAAGTCCTCATGTATTGTTTTTGACTGCAAGATCAGTGTACAAAGTCGAACACAAAGTGGAAATCAGAACTGCTCAGCCTGCCCAAGCTGTTCTGCTACATGAAGACAAAAGGTTATTTGAAAAAGGGTGACAGACCTTTTTCTTATATCAAAATAGGCCTTTACAAGGAAGAAAAACACAAAGTTGACATTCCTTATTTAGTTAAAGGCAATGCAACAGTAGACAAAGTGAAAAGACAAAAGTTCTGCCCACATGAAGACAAGTCTGCTTTTCAGAAACGTGTAGAAAAGTTTATGTTGTCTTTTCAAAAAGACTTCTCCTTTTTCATTCCGTCCAATGAAGAAGCTTCACTTAGATCCTCTGAGTGAGTATAAAAAGAAACTTCCAAGGATTGAAAGTTTAAGCCAAAAATCTAAGTGCTGAAACCAAGAGTGAACGTGCATTCAAAGTGTGTCTTTCATGCATGCAAGTCTAGTTGAATAAAACAGTGCTCAGTGTCTAAGCTGTTCTTGTTCAAGCTGTTCCTCAGAGTCTTGTAAACACAGTGAGTGACTCTTAGTGAGTGTATTCATTGTAATTAGTTTAAGTCAGTCTTAGACTAGTTAGACATACTGTTGTATCTGTCATCTCAGCTTGAACCTTTCCGCATTCAAGCTTGTTTGTAATTAACATTTGTTAATAATACATACAAACACTGAGAAAATTGTGTGTAGTTTTTAAAGTGCTGTATTCACCCCCCCCCCTCTACAGGTTAAAGCTATATACTTGGGATATCTTTTGGGACCTACAACTGGTATCAGAGCAGTTTAGAGTGTGTGTCATTCAAGATCTCTCATTCTCCCAAAGTTTCCATGGACAACAGTGCTGCAAGTTCCTCATACTATGACAATGGCTCAATGGGCAAACCTCCAAAGTTCGATCATCAGAACTTTTCTGGTTGGAAGTGCAGAATGATGCTCTACTTAGAGAATCTGGATCTACAACTACCAGAGATTGTAATGGAGGGTCCCTATGTGCCAACCTCTGTTACAACAATAACTCCTGCTATTGAAGGAGCTGCTCCTGAAATAAGAACATTTGAGAAAGCAAAAGCTCAATGGTCTGATTAAGACAAAAGACTGGTGGCTCTTGATGCAAAGGCCAGAAACAACCTGGTCATCTCTCTTCCTGATGATGTGTTCAAACAGGTTGAGAAGATGAAGACTGCCAAGGAGATGTTGGATACTTTGTGTACCGTCTATGATGGACCCACAATCACACTTGATAACAGGATTAATAATATTGTTAGACAGTATGAACTCTTCTTTGCAAAACCAAAGGAGACTCGCACTGAAACCTACACCAGGTTTACTGCTCTTGTAAATGATCTCAAAGCTGTTGGGATCACCAAGGACAACCTGACTTTGGTAAACAAGTTCTTAGATGTTCTGCCTGAAGAATGGAATTATTTTTCTACAATTTTAAGGAATTCAGGTACCATCAGAAGTATGGATCTTGTAAACTTATATGGATCCTTACTGAATGATGAGCAATCAAGGCAACAGAAGAGAAATGCCTTGGAAATATCTAAGAAAGGTGCAGCCTTTGTGGCCAGTGTGAGACAACCTGTAAATCAAGTAAGTGATGTGTTCACTCAACCTGATCAACAGGCTGATGATAAGGAGGAAATGTCTGATGAGGAAGACAATGCAGATAGTGCTGAACTGGATGATGAGCAGATGATAGCCATGCTGGTCAAAAGGTTCAACAAGAAAAGGTTTGGAAGAAACATGCTACAGGGAATCTCAAATGCTGTAAAAAAGAAAGCATTTGACAAGACCAAAGCTGAGTGCTTCAAATGTGGCAAAACTGGCCATATAGCTGCTGACTGTGTGTCAAAAGCTGTTGGTCAGACATCCAAACCACACAAGACAAACAGGGATGATGGCTATAGGGTTAAGTACCTTATGGCCATGGCTAAGCTGAGGAAGTTAGAAAACTCAGTGGTTTCTAACCGGCAAAAGGGACTAATGGCAGTAACTTGTGACTGGGAGGAGTCTGATTCATCATCTGATGAAGAAGACAATAATTGTCTAATGGCCAACATTGATGTCCCATCAACAAGCAACTTCAAACAGGATCTGGCTGAAGCTGAAGCTTTCAGCAGCTTGGAGAACTGGAACCCTACAATGATGTATAAGGTACAAAACTTTATGGATTACAATTCTGAAGAAAAAGTTAAAATGTTTGAATATATGCTTGTTGATCTGAAAGTTGCTGTTGAGAAGCTTGCTGTTTTATTATCTGAAATCTCTAAGCTTAAAACTGATATTGAAACAAAATCCAGTAAACTGGACAGCTTCCATAAGTTGCAAGCTGAGCTTGATGAATTAAAACACATCAATTCCATTTTACTGGAAGAAAAGAGAGAAACAGATATAAAACATGCTAAACTTCAAAAGATAGTTGACTCTTGGTGCCAATCTGCACAAAAAGTCAGCCACTGCATAAGTCAGCAGATTCCTGCACAAATCCAAGCCTATCTTGGAGGGAATCTTGACACAGCAGCTTCCATTGTTGAGGTTAATAATTTAAAAGAAGACTTGTCCACTCTTGGTGAGCTTCCAAACACTTTTATTCAAAACGTGAATAGTAAATTAATCTCAACAAACAGGTTTGTCAGGCCTCAAAACACTGACAGCTCGTGTGATCCTAGCTCAAAAACTTTTGATGAAATAAGTTTTCCATCAAATAAGCTTGCTAAGTGTTCTGCTGATTCACACAAGCAAAAGAAAGAAAAGCATGTCCAAACTACAACTGTGGACACCAAACCTGTTGACAAAACATGCTTTGGGTCTAAAGCTGGTGTAAAAAGGCATACTAATCCTTTTAATGCTGAACATTTTGAAAATAAGTTTTCAAAAGGTAAGCAGTCTGCCTTTAACAAGAGAAAGTCTCAGGTTGAAGGCAAACCTGCTGTGATTTCAAATAAGTTTTCTAATCATAGTGGTAAATTGGTTTTAAATGAGAATAATTATTTAAAAACCAGAAATAATGATTATGTTGAGAGGCAACATCAATCACATCTCAGGAAGGGCAAAGACAAAGCCATTGCTCAGCCTGAGAGATCTGGGAATAAGTTTCCTAAACCTGTGGAAGTTCAAAAGCCAATTAAGCTTCCTATCTTTGACATCTGCCCTCCTAAAAAGAGGAAAGAAGAGACAGGCAAAGCTGTGGCTATTGAACTTTCCACTTAAGCTGTTGATTCATCAAAAAGTAATAACTTTGCTAAACCTGCTGATGGAATCAACAGAAATAACCCAGAATGTGGTTCTGAAAGGTCTTCTTCCAAAAATGCTAAAAGGATAAAGTGTTATAAAAGTGGAATGAAGACACATCTGGCCAAAGACTGTCCTGAAACTGAGGACATGAGGCTTGCTGACTCTGATGGTTCCCTCACTGCCAACATAAACAGTGTTGGAAACATCTCAGTCAATGAGAGTGGTATTCAAACTGATACCATTCAAATAGGAAATATTAGTGTTGACATCAAAAGTCCATCAACAAATGTTGATGAAGTAGGAGAACTCATCTCTGTGATGAGTTCCCCTAAAAATATCTAATATTCTTCTCATCACTCTGCAGGAAAAACAACCATCCCAGGTTTGGTACTTGGACAGTGGCTGCTCAGGGCACATGACAGGTTGTAAGGACCTGCTAAGTGATCTCAGGCCTGAAAAAGGGCCAAAAGTCACATTTGGTGACAATGTAAAGGGATCCACTGAGGGATATGGAACTCTTAAAGCTGGTGCTGCAGTGTTCAAAAGAGTAGCCTATGTGGTTGGGCTAAAACATAACCTTGTTAGCCTTAGTCAACTGTGTGATGCTGGCTATAAGGTAAACTTTGATGAGCACTTGCGTTACATATTAGATTCCCAAGGCAAAGTTGTGTTGTGTGCTCAATGAAAGAAAGGTGTATATGTTGTGGACATGCAATCTGCTGATCCCACAACTGAAACCTATTTTCTCACAAGAACAAATGCAGACTTAAACTGGTTATGGCACAAAAGGCTGTCACACCTGAACTTCAAGAACATCAACAAACTCTGTAAGAAAGAGTTGGTGACAGGTTTGCCTTCTATGACCTTTGTTAAAGATAAACTCTGCACAGCTTGTGAGAAGGGCAAGCAGAGGAAATCATCATTTAAATCCAAACATAACTTCTCTATTGATACTCCTCTCTTCTTAATCCATATGGACTTGTTTGGACCTGTTAATGTCCCAAGTCTAGGAGGAAGAAGATACACTCTAGTAATGGTTGATGAGTTCTCCAGGTACACATGGGTTATCTTCTTGAAGAGCAAAGGAGAGGCTGCTAGAGAAATTATTGGATTTGTGAAAAAGATGGAAATGCTGAACTCTGCCCAAGAAAAGCAGCTTAGAAGTGATCATGGTACTGAATTCAGAAACAGTACTCTTGAGGACTTCTGTGAAAAGAAAGGAATCACTCAAAACTTCTCAGCTGTAAGAACTCCACAACAAAATGGAGTTTCTGAAAGTAGAAACAGAACTCTCATTCAAGCTGCTAGAACCATGCTGTGTGCATCTGGTTTACCTTCATCATTCTGGGCTGAAGCTGTTAACACTGCCTGCTTCACCCAAAACAGATCCTTAGTGATAAAAAGGTTCAACAAGACTCCCTATGAGTTGCTCAAAGGGAGAAAGCCAAATGTCAGTTACTTCCATGTGTTTGGTTGGCCCTGCTTCATTCTGAATGAAAGGGACCAACTGGCAAAGTTTGAACCAAAAGCTGATGAAGGCGTGTTTGTTGGCTACTCTGCTATCTCCAAGGCCTACAGAGTGTAAAACAACAAAAGAAAGGTGATAGATGAATCTATCAATGTCACCTTTGAAGAGTCCAAGAATGCTTCCACCAAAGCTGTTCCTGAATCAGTTTCAGGAGAATTAAACTTTGATGATCTGATGCATTCAAACAGTGAAGAGGACTCAAAAGCTACCACAACACCCAGTGTGGAACCTGTTAATCATGATGGGCATGATGATGATTATGTCAATACACCCTGTGTGAATAAGTGTACTGACCTAATTACAACTGCATGTCCTGAACCTATCAATGCTGATTTTCCTGGTTCCTCTGCTGATATGTTCAACAGTGGTCAGTCATGTTCAACAAGTGAGCAGGCTCAAGACAACAGTGTGTCTGAAAATCTTGAGAGCTGTTCAACAGGACTTGCTGAAGCTGCTGATAACTCAGGAGAATCATCATTGAAGAATGATCCTAAGTGGATCAGATGTCACACTAATGATCAAATAATTGGTGACATCAACAAAGGGGTACAAACAAGGTGGGACAGCTTAGAGAACTTCTGTATGTTCTCTAGTTTTGTTTCACTAATGGAGCCAAAGAAAGTGGATGAAGCACTAAAAGATGCCAATTGGATCACTGCCATGCAAGAAGAACTCAATCAGTTTGAGAGAAACAAGGTATGGAAGCTGGTCCCTGCACCTAAAGGTAAAACTATAATTGGAACTAAATGGGTTTTCAAGAATAAGATGGATGAGTAAGGTCATGTCATAAGAAATAAGGCAAGACTAGTTGCTCAGGGTTATAGATAGGAGGAAGGAATTGACTATGATGAGACATTTGCTCCTGTGGCCAGACTAGAAGCAATTCGTTTGTATCTAGCCTACGCTGCTCATAAGAGCATTAAGGTATTTCATATGGATGTGAAGAGTGCATTTTTGAATGGGAAGCTGCAAAAAGAAGTTTATGTCAAGCAGCCTCCAAGTTTTAAAAATGAACATCATCCAGGTTTTGTCTATAAGTTGGATAAAGCTCTCTATGGTCTCAAACAAGCCCCTAGAGCCTGGTATGACACTCTTACTGAATTCCTTATGAGCAATGGGTATTCCAGAGGTAAAGTGGATACTACACTGTTCATAAAGAAGGTGAAATCTGATATTATGCTTGTTCAAATTTATGTGGATGATATAATATTTGGTTCTACCAATGAGCAGTTATGCAAGAATTTTTCATTACTCATGAAATCTAAATATGAAATGAGTATGATGGGAGAACTTACTTTCTTTTTAGGATTACAGGTTAAACAAACCTCAACTGGAATTTTTATAAATCAAAGAAAGTATACCTTAGATCTCTTGAAAAAGTTTAAATTTGATCAAAGTTCTCCTATTAAAACCCCAATGGCAACCAATGTAAAATTGGATGCTGATACCAGTGGCAAAGCTGTTTCAGTAACAGCTTACAGAGGTATGATTGGGAGCTTGCTGTACTTAACTTCTAGTAGACCTGAAATTATGTTTGCCACCTGTCTGTGTGCTAGGTTCCAAGATGATCCAAAGGAATCTCATCTAGCTGCTGTTAAGAGAATCTTCAGATACCTGAAGGGTACACCAGGTTTGGGTCTTTGGTATCCCAAAGTGATGCAGGCCCAAGTATAGAGGATCGGACCATTATGTTTCTGGAGGCCCAAGATAGGGCCCGTAATAAACGGGGCTAAACGGAAACGACCCTAAACTTTGTTATCGATTCTGGAAGTTGTGATAATCTCATTTCTGAGGAGGCGATTCAGAAATTGGCGTTGAAAACAGAAAATCGCAACAAACCCTACAAACTGCAGTGGCTGAAGAAAGGTGGTGAGGTAACAGTTTCTAAACGTGCTCTTGTTGCTTTTTCTGTTGGTCAAACAATATTGGGTAAGGTTTGCCCAACCGTTCGGCCCGAATTCGACCAGGAATGAGAGTTATGGGCCTTTTTGTGAATTTTATCAGTTTTTTGGGTTTTTATTTTTGTTTCCTGGGTTGACCCGCTGGGTTATTTGGTGTATGGAACTTATGTATGAAGACAGTTTTATGAACTAAGAAATTTTCTCTTTTCCCAAATTTCCGAGTTCTAAAATCGGTTGTTTGAAGCCTTATTGTTTGGCATTCCACGGAATCAACAAACTTTTGGTAGAGATTATTCTGGAATTCTTTGAATCAACGGAATAGTCTATATTTCCATTTGCTACGCTGCATCAGTTGGTATCAGAGCCGAAATTCTTGAGTTCAGGATGCCTCCGAGGAGACAGAAACCACTTGAGGAAGTGTATGAACACGAGTTTGAGCAACGGATTTTCGCGAGGATGGATGAAAGGTTGGATCAGGTGGTTAATCAGTTGACCGATCGACTCACAGATATGTTGAACAGAGGCCATGGGGATGAAGATTTTGAGAACCCGTTCGTCAATGACCGTTCGTCTTCCGGGTCGGAAATGGAAGAACGGCCAAGGCAGAATCGCAGGGATGATAATAGGCGCTGGGAGACCGGATTTAAGACTGAGATCCCAGAGTTTGATGGGACTAGTATGAATCCAGAGGGGTTCATTGATTGGTTGGCTACGGTTGAGGAAGTGTTCGAGTTCAAAGAGGTACCCGAAAACAAGAAGGTATCACTGATCGCTACTTGGCTTCGCGGTAGGGCATCGGCATGGTGGCAGCAGTTGAAACAGACACGAAGTCGTCTGGGCAAACCAAAGGTTGAAACATGGAGGAAGATGAAGAAGTGTATGAGGTCCAACTTTCGGCCTCATAACTTCCAACGGTTGATGTACCAACGGTTACAGAATCTCAGGCAGGGGGCCAGAACGGTTGATGAATATACAACCGATTTCTATAATTTGATCGCGCGGAATGATATTCAGTAGACGGAAGACCAACTTGTTGCACGGTATGTTGGTGGCTTGAGGGTTTCAATCATGGATGCCATGAATCTGTTCGATCCGGTTTCCGTTTCAGAGGCACACCAAAGGGCACTGGCTCTTGAGAAGCAAAACCGTCGGGTGAGTGGTGGTTCTCGTGTCTTTTCGAATTCCCCTGGTGGTGGTGTCCTTTCAAATTCCCGGGGTAGTGGTGCCTTTCCGAATGCTCCTGGTGGCAGAGGTTCTGGTTCGGGTGGTGCAATGTCACGTTTCACCCCAAATCAATCGAAGACATGGGGTGCTTCTGCTGGGACAACTCCAAAAGGAGGCGCAAGTAGTAGCGGGGGTCTGAAATGTTTCAGTTGTGGCGAGACAGGCCATCAGGCATCTGACTGCAAGAAGGCTGGGAAACGACACATGTATGCCGAGACTGGGCATTGGGAATATGAGTATGCTGATGAGGGTTACGAGGATAATCCACAGTTTCATGAAGAACCACAGTACGATGAAGAAGTCGTCATCGGTGATGTGGGGGTGAACCTGGCTGTAAGGCGCTCGTGCTTTACCCCAAAGGCAGTTTGTGAAGATTGGCTCAAACACAACATCTTTCAATCCACGTGTACAATATTGGGTAAGGTTTGCACCTTTGTTATCGATTCTGGAAGTTGTGATAATCTCATTTCTGAGGAGGCGGTTCAGAAATTGGCTTTGAAAACAGAAAATCGCAACAAACCCTACAAACTGCAGTGGCTGAAGAAAGGTGGTGAGGTAACAGTTTCTAAACGTGCTCTTGTTGCTTTTTCTGTTGGTCAAACAATATTGGGTAAGGTTTGCCCAACCGTTCGGCCCGAATTCGACCCGGAATGAGAGTTATGGGCCTTTTTGTGAATTTTATCGGTTTTTTGGGTTTTTATTTTTGATTCCTGGGTTGACCCGCTGGGTTATTTGACCCGTTTTAAGTTTCCTGTTTCTTTTTAAGGTGTATGGAACTTATGTATGAAGACAGTTTTATGAATTAAGAAATTTTCTCTTTTCCCAAATTTCCGAGTTCTAAAATCGGTTGTTTGAAGCCTTATTGTTTGGCATTCCACGGAATCAACAAACTTTTGGTAGAGATTATTCTGGAATTCTTTGAATCAACGGAATAGTCTATATTTCCATTTGCTACGCTGCATCAGTTGGTATCAGAGCCGAAATTCTTGAGTTCAGGATGCCTCCGAGGAGACAGAAACCACTTGAGGAAGTGTATGAACACGAGTTTGAGCAACGGATTTTCGCGAGGATGGATGAAAGGTTGGATCAGGTGGTTAATCAGTTGACCGATCGACTCACAGATATGTTGAACAGAGGCCATGGGGATGAAGATTTTGAGAACTCGTTCGTCAATGACCGTTCGTCTTCCGGGTCGGAAATGGAAGAACGGCCAAGGCAGAATCGCAGGGATGATAATAGGCGCTGGGAGACCGGATTTAAGACTGAGATCCCAGAGTTTGATGGGACTAGTATGAATCCAGAGAGGTTCATTGATTGGTTGGCTACGGTTGAGGAAGTGTTCGAGTTCAAAGAGGTACCCGAAAACAAGAAGGTATCACTGATCGCTACTTGGCTTCGCGGTAGGGCATCGACGTGGTGGCAGCAGTTGAAACAGACACGAAGTCGTCTGGGCAAACCAAAGGTTGAAACATGGAGGAAGATGAAGAAGTGTATGAGGTCCAACTTTCGGCCTCATAACCTCCAACGGTTGATGTACCAACGGTTACAGAATCTCAGGCAGGGGGCCAGAACGGTTGATGAATATACAACCGATTTCTATAATTTGATCGCGCGGAATGATATTCAGTAGACGGAAGACCAACTTGTTGCACGGTATGTTGGTGGCTTGAGGGTTTCAATCATGGATGCCATGAATCTGTTCGATCCGGTTTCCGTTTCAGAGGCACACCAAAGGGCACTGGCTCTTGAGAAGCAAAACCGTCGGGTGAGTGGTGGTTCTGGTGTCTTTTCGAATTCCCCTGGTGGTGGTGTCCTTTCAAATTCCCGGGGTAGTGGTGCCTTTCCAAATGCTCCTGGTGGCAGAGGTTCTGGTTCGGGTGGTGCAATGTCACGTTTCACCCCAAATCAATCGAAGACATGGGGTGCTTCTGCTGGGACAACTCCAAAAGGAGGCGCAAGTAGTAGCGGGGGTCTGAAATGTTTCAGTTGTGGCGAGACGGACCATCGGGCATCTGACTGCAAGAAGGCTGGGAAACGACACATGTATGCCGAGACTGGGCATTGGGAATATGAGTATGCTGATGAGGGTTACGAGGATAATCCACAGTTTCATGAAGAACCACAGTACGATGAAGAAGTCGTCATCGGTGATGTGGGGGTGAACCTGGTTGTAAGGCGCTCGTGCTTTACCCCAAAGGCAGTTTGTGAAGATTGGCTCAAACACAACATCTTTCAATCCACGTGTACAATATTGGGTAAGGTTTGCACCTTTGTTATCGATTCTGGAAGTTGTGATAATCTCATTTCTGAGGAGGCGGTTCAGAAATTGGCTTTGAAAACAGAAAATCGCAACAAACCCTACAAACTGCAGTGGCTGAAGAAAGGTGGTGAGGTAACAGTTTCTAAACGTGCTCTTGTTGCTTTTTCTGTTGGTCAAACAATATTGGGTAAGGTTTGCCCAACCGTTCGGCCCGAATTCGACCCGGAATGAGAGTTATGGGCCTTTTTGTGAATTTTATCGGTTTTTTGGGTTTCTATTTTTGTTTCCTGGGTTGACCCGCTGGGTTATTTGACCCGTTTTAAGTATCCTGTTTCTTTTTAAGGTGTATGGAACTTATATATGAAGACAGTTTTATGAATTAAGAAATTTTCTCTTTTCCCATATTTCCGAGTTCTAAAATCGGTTGTTTGAAGCCTAATCGTTTGGCATTCCACGGAATCAACAAACTTTTGGTAGAGATAATTCTGGAATTCTTTGAATCAACAGAATAGTCTATATTTCCATTTGCTACGCTGCATCAGTTGGTATCAGAACCGAAATTCTTGAGTTCAGGATGCCTCCGAGGAGACAAAAACCACATGAGGAAGTCTATGAACGCGAGTTTGAGCAACGGATTTTCGCGAGGATGGATGAAAGGTTGGATCAGGTGGTTAATCAGTTGACCGATCGACTAACAGATATGTTGAACAGAGGCCATGGGGATGAAGATTTTGAGAACCCGTTCGTCAATGACCGTTCGTCTTCCGGGTCGGAAATGGAAGAACGGCCAAGGCAGAATCGCAGGGATGATAATAGGTGCTGGGAGACCGGATTTAAGACTGAGATCCCAGAGTTTGATGGGACTAGTCTGAATCCAGAGGGGTTCATTGATTGGTTGGCTACGGTTGAGGATGTGTTTGAGTTCAAAGAGGTACCCGAAAACAAGAAGGTATCACTGATCGCTACTAGGCTTCGCGGTAGGGCATCGGCGTGGTGGCAGCAGTTGAAACAGACACGTAGTCGTCTGGGCATACCAAAGGTTGAAACATGGAGGAAGATGAAGAAGTGTATGAGGTCCAACTTTCTGCCTCATAACTTCCAACGGTTGATGTACCAACGGTTACAGAATCTTAGGCAGAGGGCCAGAACGGTTGATGAATATACAACCGATTTCTATCATTTGATCGCGCGGAATGAGATTCAGGAGACGGAAGACCAACTTGTTGCACGGTATGTTGGTGGCTTGAGGGTTTCAATCATGGATGTCGTGAATCTGTTCGATCCGGTTTCCGTTTCAGAGGCACATCAAAGGGCACTGGCCCTTGAGTAAAAAAACCGTCGGGTGAGTGGTGGTTCTGGTGTCTTTTCGAATTCCCCTGGTGGTGGTGTCCTTTCGAATTCCCCGGGTAGTGGTGCCTTTCCGAATGCTCCTGGTGGCAGAGGTTCTGGTTCGGGTGGTGCAATGACACGTTTCACCCCAAATCAATCGAAGACATGGGGTGCTTCTGCTGGGACAACTCCAACAGGAGGCACAAGTAGTAGCGGGGGTCTGAAATGTTTCAGTTGTGGCGAGACGGGCCATCGGGCATCTGACTGCAAGAGGGCTGTGAAACGACACATGTATGCCGAGACTGGGGATTGGGAATATGAGTATGCTGATGAGGGTTACGAGGATAATCCACAGTTTGATGAAGAACCACAGTACGATGAAGAAGTCGTCGTGATGTGGGGGTGAACCTGGTTGTAAGGCGCTCGTGCTTTACCCCAAAGGGAGTTGGTGAAGATTGGCTCAAACACAACATCTTTCAATCCACGTGTACAATATTGGGTAAGGTTTGCACCTTTGTTATCGATTCTGGAAGTTGTGATAATCTCATTTCTGAGGAGGCGGTTTAGAAATTGGCTTTGAAAACAGAAAATCGCAACAAACCCTACAAACTCCAGTGGCTGAAGAAAGGTGGTGAGGTAACAGTTTCTAAACGTGCTCTTGTTGCTTTTTCTGTTGGTCAAACAATATTGGGTAAGGTTTGCCCAACCGTTCGGCCCGAATTCGACCCGGAATGAGAGTTATGGGCCTTTTTGTGAATTTTATCGGTTTTTTGGGTTTTTATTTTTGTTTCATGGGTTGACCCGCTGGGTTATTTGACCCGTTTTAAGTTTCCTGTTTCTTTTTAAGGTGTATGGAACTTATGTATGAAGACAATTTTATGAATTAAGAAATTTTCTCTTTTCCCAAATTTTCGAGTTCTAAAATCTGTTGTTTGAAGCCTAATCGTTTGGCATTCCATGGAATCAACAAACTTTTGGTAGAGATTATTCTGGAATTCTTTGAATCAACAGAATAGTCTATATTTCCATTTGCTACGCCGCATCAGTTGGTATCAGAGCTGAAATTCTTGAGTTCAGGATGCCTCCGAGGAGACAAAAACCACATGAGGAAGTCTATGAACGCGAGTTTGAGCAACGGATTTTCGCGAGGATGGATGAAAGGTTGGATCAGGTGGTTAATCAGTTGACCGATCGACTAACAGATATGTTGAACAGAGGCCATGGGGATGGAGATTTTGAGAACCCGTTCGTCAATGACCGTTCGTCTTCCGGGTCGGAAATGGAAGAACGGCCAAGGCAGAATCGCACGGATGATAATAGGCGCTGGGAGACCGGATTTAAGACTGAGATCCCAGAGTTTGATGGGACTAGTCTGAATCCTGAGGGGTTCATTGATTGGTTGGCTACGGTTGAGGAAGTTTTCGAGTTCAAAGAGGTACCCGAAAACAAGAAGGTATCACTGATCGCTACTAGGCTTCGCGGTAGGGCATCGGCGTGGTGGCAGCAATTGAAACAGACACGAAGTCGTCTGGGCAAACCAAAGGTTGAAACATGGAGGAAGAAGAAGAAGTGTATGAGGTCCAACTTTCTGCCTCATAACTTCCAACGGTTGATGTACCAACGGTTACAGAATCTCAGGCAGGGGGCCAGAACGGTTGATGAATATACAACCGATTTCTATCATTTGATCGCGCGGAATGATATTCAGGAGACGGAAGACCAACTTGTTGCATGGTATGTTGGTGGCTTGAGGGTTTCAATCATGGATGCCGTGAATCTGTTCGATTCGGTTTCCGTTTCAGAGGCACACCAAAGGGCACTGGCTCTTGAGAAGCAAAACCGTCGGGTGAGTGGTGGTTCTGGTGCCTTTTCGAATTCCCCTATTGGTGGTGTCCTTTCGAATTCCCCGGGTAGTGGTGCCTTTTCGAATGCTCCTGGTGGCAGAGGTTCTGGTTCGGGTGGTGCAATGACACGTTTCACCCAAAATCAATCGAAGACATGGGGTGCTTCTGCTGGGACAACTCCAACAGGAGGCGCAAGTAGTAGCGGGGGTCTGAAATGTTTCAGTTGTGGCGAGACGGGCCATCGGGCATCTGACTGCAAGAAGGCTGGGAAATGACACATGTATGCCGAGACTGGGGATTGGGAATATGAGTATGCTGATGAGGGTTACGAGGATAATCCACAGTTTCATGAAGAACCACAGTACGATGAAGAAGTCGTCATCGGTGATGTGGGGGTGAACCTGGCTGTAAGGCGCTCGTGCTTTACCCCAAAGGCAGTTTGTGAAGATTGGCTCAAACACAACATCTTTCAATCCACGTGTACAATATTGGGTAAGGTTTGCACCTTTGTTATCGATTCTGGAAGTTGTGATAATCTCATTTCTGAGGAGGCGATTCAGAAATTGGCTTTGAAAACAGAAAATCGCAACAAACCCTACAAACTGCAGTGGCTGTAGAAAGGTGGTGAGGTAACAGTTTCTAAACGTGCTCTTGTTGCTTTTTCTGTTGGTCAAACAATATTGGGTAAGGTTTGCCCAACCGTTCGGCCCGAATTCGACCCGGAATGAGAGTTTTGGGTCTTTTTGTGAATTTTATCTGTTTTTTGGTGTTTTTATTTTTGTTTCATGGGTTGACCCGCTGGGTTATTTGACCCGTTTTATGTTTCCTGTTTCTTTTTAAGGTGTATGGAACTTATGTATGAAGACAGTTTTATGAAGTAAGAAATTTTCTCTTTTCCCAAATTTTCGAGTTCTAAAATCGGTTGTTTGAAGCCTAATCGTTTGGCATTCCACGGAATCAACAAACTTTTGGTAGAGATTATTCTGGAATTCTTTGAATAGACAGAATAGTCTATATTTCCATTTGCTACGCTGCATCAGTTGGTATCAGAGCCGAAATTCTTGAGTTCAGGATGCCTCCGAGGAGACAGAAACCACTTGAGGAAGTGTATTAACGCGAGTTTGAGCAACGGATTTTCGCGAGGATGGATGAAAGGTTGGATCAGGTGGTTAATCAGTTGACCGATCGACTCACAGATATGTTAAACAGAGGCCATGGGGATGAAGATTTTGAGAACCCGTTCGTCAATGACCGTTCGTCTTCCGGGTCTGAAATGGAAGAACGTCCAAGGCAGAATCGCAGATATGATAATAGGCGCTGGGAGACCGGATTTTAGACTGAGATCCCAGAGTTTGATGGGACTAGCGTGAATCCAGAGGGGTTAATTGATTGGTTAGCTACGGTTGAGGAAGTGTTCGAGTTCAAAGAGGTACCCGAAAACAAAAAGGTATCACTGATCGCTACTAGGCTTCGCGGTAGGGCATCAGCGTGGTGGCAGCAGT